>PVKS010000261.1:0-221902 GCA_004027875.1 Aplodontia rufa
GGGGGGCACTCCTGGGGGTAATCGCAATATCCAGAATATATACACATTTTATATTATTTTGTTAAAAACTTGTATGGTTGTTCAAAAATAAAATATATAAAAAAACCTGTACACATTTGAAATTATACCAAAACCTGTGTCATAGTTTGGATCTGGGCATCCCGAAAAGGCTCATGTGGTTAACCAGCTGGTGGTGCTCTTGGGAGGTGGGACCCGATTGAAGGAACCGAAACAGGTCACGGTTGTGGGGTGGCGAGTCCTTGAAGGGGTATCTTGTTCCTCCTTTGCCTTCTCCCTGTCTCACTTTTCGCTTCTTGCTTGCCTGAGCTGTGCAGGCTTCTCCTGCTCCATGGCAGCCTTCTCCTCCTGTCATGATGATGTCTCCTCACCTCTTGCCCAAAGCAATGGAGCCAGCTGAACTTGGACTAAAACCCCTGAAACTGTGAGCCAAAATAAACACTTCCTCCTTTAAGCTGATTTTCTCAGGTATTTTTTCACAGTGAAAAAACTGCACAACCTTCTCTATAAATTATTTTTATTTTCACATAGTGCTTTAGAATTTACAAAATTTGGGTGTGCTCTTTCATGAACTCTGTCATTCTCACTTTCCTGTGCATTTCTTTGAGGGTCAGAGATCTTGAATTATTTGCCATTGTTTTCCTTAATATTTCTAATATCCTACCAGGTATAGAGTAGGCATATAATAAATCACTGTGAATTAATAGAAGCCTTTAGTTTTAATTTTTTCTACAAAATCCTATACGTTTTTCCACATAGTTCTATGCTTTTAGACAAATTTCAAAACATTATTATTTTGTTGCTCATGTCTAGAATATGAGATATGTCTAACTCTTGTGAGCCAAATATATGTATATTTTGCAAGACAACTGTGAATACAGGACTTCTGTATATGGTATGTGTCAGGATTAAGAACATTGGCAGTGATTACAGATACGGGAGAAAAAATTTTAATTGGGTTGACTATAAAAGCAATACTAATTACAGTCATTTAATGTACAGCATACCATGGAATCCAATAGAAATGATTCATAACAATAATGCATATAAGATTAACTTTGTTATAAATTTTACTTGATATGATTTTCTTGATTACAGTGCTAAAATATTTATACGTTTTTAATTGTTTTAATTTTCACATAGTAGTCTATTCAGAATTTAAGAAGAAATACATAAAAACTTTTGTAGCATGATCTTCAGTGCTGTTGATTTTGCCACAGGTATAAATAAGAAATGCAATTATTAAAGATTATAATGTCACTTAAGAACATAAACATACCGTATAATAAACTTTGAAGAGGGAACAGTTCTATGAATTTAATACATGTATAGATTTAAGTAGCCATCTCCATAATTGGATTACAAAACAGGTCTATCATTTTTTTTTGAAAAACAACCTCAAAGCTGCCCTTTTGAAGCATATCACTCTCTTACCCTCTGCCCTTGGAATTAGGTGTCTATTTTCAATTCCAGGAATTTTACCTTTTCCAGAGCGTCATCTAACAAACCCATACAGTATTCAACCTTTGAGTCTGAATTCTCACACAGTTTGTGTGTGTACTGACCATCTCTTCTTTTTCATTGCTGAGTAGTGTTCCATTATAAATGGACTTCAGCGTGTTCATTCATCTCCTGAAGGACATTTGAGTTGTTCTGACTTTCCAGCATTCACAAATAAGCTGCTATAAACTTATAATTCATTTTCAGATTGCATGCATAAAAATAAGTTTTAATTTTCAGAGTATATACACCGGAATTTGATTGTCAGGTCATATGGTCATTGTACATTCAATTCTATAAGCAAACCATCAAGCTTGTTTTTCAGAATGAGAGTTCTACTTGCTACATCCACATCCACACAAATACTTGTTATTGTGCATTTGTGTCTATTCTACCAAGTGTGCATTGGTTTCACATGATGGTTTCAATTTGCATTTCTCTAAACTGTAGTGATGTTGAGCAACTCTTCACATCCCTTTTTAAACTCTCTATATATTCACATATCTTCTTTGGTGGAGTGTCTTGATCAAATCTTTTGCCCATATTTTTTTAAACTTGATTGTTTATTGTTGCATCTTGAGAATTCTTTATATATTTTAGATAACAGTAATTTATCAAATATGTGATTTGCAAATAATTTTTAAGATCATTTTTCTTAATAGTATTTTTTGCTGTGTGAAACATTTTCACCTTGCAGAAGTTTGAGCCATAATATTTTTTCATTTATGGATTGTGTCTTTGGTATTACATTTGAGAATTTTTAGTCTAAAAAAATAATGAAGATTTTATAATTTCTTCCAAAATTTTATACCGCACTATTTTGCAAATCAGCTAGGATCCATTTAAGTTACTTTTGAGAAAAAAATATAAATATACATAATATAAAGTTTTGAGTTCCTTTTTGAAAAAAGGGATGTGTTTAGTTGAACGACATTTATTGAAAAGACTTTCTCTCCACTGATTTGTCTTTGTACCATCCTCAGGTATTAGTTTATAACTGCTGTATTAGTATATATCCAGACTCTATTCAATTGACCATTGTCTATCCTTTTACCAATCCCATTCTGTCTTGATTACTATAGCTCATCATTAATCTAAAGATAAGTAGTGTTTTCCTCTTCATTTGTTTTTAATTTTGACTTTCTATTCATATTTTACCTAAACTTGAATGTGTTTTTCTATACAAAATAAAATTCTGGTAATATTTTGATTGTAATCTACAGATCAATTTACAAAGAATAAACAACTTAACTAGGTTGAGTTTTCCAATAAATAAATATTATGACTTATTGTTCCCTTATATCTTTCATCCTTTGAGTTTTTGATATTATCTCTACATTTTTGTTTCTAGTGATTGATCCAGGGGCATAATGTTCATTTGTACCTTTTCACATCCTACTTAGAATTAATATTTTACCACTTTAAATGGAATGTAAAAATCTTAAAACTATATTGTTTTTTTACCCTCTCTCTTTTTCGTTGTAGTTGAAAACATGAATTAAAAATTACACCATAAAATGTTATTCTTATGTTTTTAATTATAATGTATGTATATAGTTTATTTTTATTTTAATTTTAGTTGACAAAATATACATATATATATATATATATATACATGTACATCCATAAACAACACATACATGTTGGTTTGAAAAATGTGTATGTGGTAGAAAAGCTAAATCAAGCTAATTCATATGTATTACCTCACATATCATTTTTTTATGGCAAAACTACTTAAAATGTACTTTCTTAACAATCTTCAGGAACTCAATAGTTTGTTATTAACTAGTCTCTGTGTAGTACATTGGATCTCTTTAATTTATTCCTCTTGTCTAACTGAAATTTTGTATCCTTTGACCAACAACTCTCTACCCTACTTCTCTACCCTCTACCTGCCCCCAGAAACCATCATTCTGTAAATAAGTAGAGTCCTTTAAATTTTTAATTTTTGAGGCTGCTTCATACTGTTTTCCATAATGGCTCTTCTTAATTACATTTCCACCAAGAGTTTAGAAAGATTCCCATTTCTGGTAATTTTGCTTTTCTGTTAATGCTCATTCTAACAGACATGAGATGACATCTTATGATTTAAATTTGCATTTATCTGATGATAAGATGTTGAGCATTTTTTTCATATACTTGTTTGTCATTTGTATGTTTTCTTTGAAGAGAAGTCTATTAAGATAGTTTGCTTATTTTAAATCAGTTTATTTGCTTTCTTGCTGTTGAGTAGTTAGTGTTCATAAAATATTTCTTATTTTATTCCCTTATCCAACAGATGGTTTGTAAATATTTTGTACCATTTCATAGATTGTCTCTTCCTGAATTTTTTGTTTCTTTGGCTGTGAGGAAGCTTTTTATTTTGATATAATTCCTCTAGTCTACTTTTGGTTTTGCTACCTAGCTTTCAGGTTCATGAAAAAATAAAAAGAAGAAAAGAACAACCCAAAATATTACCCAGAACAATCTTATGGCGCTTTCCCACTGTTTTCTCTTAGTATTTTAATAGTGTCAGGTCTTACATTTAAGTATTTAGTCTATTTTGAGTTAGTTTTGTATTTAGTATATGGTAAAGGTTTAATTTCACTCTTCTGCATATGGACATTTTGTTGTTCCAATATCATCTCTTGAAGAAACTGTCCTTTCCTCATTGTGTATTCTTGGTACTGTTATAGAAAATTCATTGACCATGAGTGAGTGCATTTATTTCTGAGCTCTGTCTTCTGCTCAATTGGTCTATGTGTCTGTGTTTTTATGCCAGTGCCATGCTATATTAATTTCCATAGCTTTGTGGAATATTTTGAAGTCAGGTATCATTATATCTTTAGCATTATTATTTCTGCTTGAGATTGCTTTGACTTTTCTGAATCTTTAGTGGTTTAATATGAAATTTAAGATTTTCTCCTCTTTTGTGAAAAATGGCATAGAAATTTGCATACAGACTATATTGAATTTGTATATTACTTTGGGTAGTATTATGGTTTGGATATGGGGTGCCTCTCAAAAGCTCATGTGTAAGACAATGAAAGAATTTTCAGAGATGAAATGATTAGATTATGAGAATTCTGATCTAGTTGTTGGATTCAACCACTTATTGATTAACTTGGTGGTGACGGTGAATAGGTAGGGTATGGCTGGAGGACCTAGGCCATGGGGAACATCACTTTGGGGTTTATATTTTTTCCCTAGTGAGTGGAGCTTTCTGCTTTCCTGGTTGCATTGTTCTGAATTGCTTTTCTCCCCACAGTCTTCTGCCATGATGTTTTGCCTCACCTTGGGCCCATAGCAGTGAAGTTGACCACCGAATGGACTGAACCTCTGAAAGAGTGAGCCAAAATAAACTTCCTTCTCTAAATTTTTCTTCGCAGGAATTTTGGTCACAGTGACAAAAGCTGACTAAAACAGGTAATATGACATTTAAACAATATTAATTATCCCAATCCATAAATACAGAGTATCTTTCCATTTATTTGTATTTTCAATTTCTTTCATCAATATAATATATTTTTCAGTCTACAGGGTTTTTACCTGTTTGAATAATTCCTGTGCATTTTTGTAGCTATTATAAATGGAATTTTCTTCATTTCTTTTTCAGATAGCTTATTGCTAATGTAAAGAAATGCTACCGATTCTCAAATATTGATATAATATACTGCAACTTTGTTGAATTCAGGTATTCTAATAGCTTTTTGGTGGAGTCTTTAGGGTTTTCTGTCATCTGCAAACAGAGACAATTTAACTTTTTCCCTTTTAGTTTGGAGATGTTTCATTTCATTCTCTTGCCTAATTGCTTTGGCTAGGACTTCCAGTACTATATTGAATAGAAATGATGAGAATGGGTGTCTTTGTCTTGTGTCTGATCATATAGTAAAAGGTTTCAACTTTTATCATTAAATAGTGCACCATGTTTGGTTTTGTTGTACATATGACCTTTCTTGTTTGGAGGTATAGTCCTCTTGTACTTAAATTATTAAGAATTTTTATCCTTAAAGGATTTGAATTTTGTCTAATGCTTTTTCTGCACCTATTGAGATGATCATATGGATTTGTCTTTGATTCTGTTGATATAATATGTTAGATATATAGATTTGTCTGTGTTGAACCATTATTCTGTTTCTGGGACAAATCCCTCTTTATCATGGTGGATTAGCTCTTTAATGTAATGTTAAAATCAGTTTGTTTAGTATTTTGTCAAAGATATTTTGTTCATTAGGGTTATTGGCCTGTAATTTTCTTTTCTTGTAGTGTCCTTGTTTGACTTTGGTAGCAAAGTAATATTAGCTTCATAAAATAGGTTTGAAAGAATTCCCTCATCTTCAGTTTTTGGAAGTTTGAGAATGACTTACATTAGCCTCTCTTTAAATGTTTGGTAGAACTCGTCAGGGAAGCCCTCAGATCCTGTGCTTTTCTCCAAGCTCTTTACTCATTTTTGGTTATATTAGCTATAATATATATTTTAAAGAATGCAAAAGGAGACAATTACCTGATATACAAATTCAGATATTTAAAATTCTTATTGTTCTTTCCTATTCTTAAAAAGCCAAGTTTTCCTTTTATATCATTTGCCTTCTACTGAACTTTCTTTAGCAATTTTTTCAGAGCTCATCAATTAGCAATGGATTACCTTGGATTCCTTTCATCATAGAATTCCTTGACTTTCCCCTTATTTCTGAATAGATGTATTTGGTATTATAAAATATGTATTTGGCTTTCCTCCTCTTTCCTGGTACACAATTCCTAAAACCCTTGGAATCTCTAGTCATGTGACTTTTTTTTTGTATGCTAGTGAGTTGACTGATTGCTGGAAGCTCCTGGGTAGCTTCAGGAGGAAAGCTGATCACAAGAAAGATCAAAGCAGGATTAGACGGAATTTTCATCTCCACCCCCAGCCTTCTGAGAGGTTAAGTCAGTTATTAATGGCCATCAGTTCAATCAAACATGCCTATATGACAAAGCCTCCATAAAGCTCCAAAAAGCAGAGTTTGGATGAATTTCTGGAGAGCTGAACACAGGAGCATCCTGGAGGGTGAAGCACAGGAGAGGGCATGGAAGCTCTATATCCATTATCTTTGTCATGCCTAATTCATCTCTTCATTAGTATCTTTTCTTTCTTTCTTTTAATAAAGAGAATGGGACAGTGAGAGAGAGAGAGAGAGAGAGAGAGAGAGAGAGAATAAATTTTGTTTAGTTTTTCATTTGGCTTCCATTGCTCCAACACTTTGTAGCGTATGTGGTGCTGGGATTTGAACCCACATCCTCACACATGCCAAGCAAGCACCATAACTGCTGAGCCACCACTCCAGCCCCATCAGTATCCTTTCTAATATCCTTTACATATGCTAATAAATGTGTTTACATGGTTCTTAATTTGTTTTAACAAATTAATCAAACCCAGGAATGGGGCTGTGGGAACTTTAATTTGTAGCTGGTAGGTCAGAAATTCCAGAGTCCCAAAGTTTGAATGGGTTCTGAAGTGCAGGATACATTCTTGTGGGACTGAGTCCTCCACTTGAGGGATTTGATGGTGCTTCCACATAGTGTCAGAATTAAATTGAATTAGAGGATATCCAACTGATGTCCACTGCAGAACTTAATGCTTTCTTGGCTTGTGTAGAAGAACTCTCACACATTTGGAGCTTAGAAGCATGTTGTGAGTATAAAGTAGGAAAAACTGATTTTTCCCCATAAAAACATAGAATATGGGATGAGTGAATGTAGAATTATGGATTAACAGATTTTTTTTTTCTTTTAGCACTTAGAAATGTTGTTGCATTATTTTCTGGGTTCCATGACGACAAAAGGAAGATTCTATTTGTAATTATACATATTCTAAAATTTAGTTGTAAGAGCTGGAGAATGGAGTGAGAAAGAGATAACAAAAGTTAACCAACAACAGACCTTTTCATGTTTCTGAAAGCATGTTGAAACATTCACTTCAATCTCAGGTCCACTTTGCCCTTTTTAACATAAGCATCCAGGACTGCTTATCCCAACCAATCAAGAAGTAACACTTACTTCTTATGGATGGCCCTCCTGTCCTATAGCTTTCTTCTTTGCACAATCACCCCTTCTGATCTATAGACAGTGTAGGTTCAATAAAAGCAATTTATATTTTCCTTCCCCAAAGTTTCATTATGAGAATATTCTTAGCTCTAGGTCTAGTACATTTTTCTTACTAGTCTGTGGCTTTGCTGCTAGTAGTTCTGGAAACCTGGTCCTTCCTCTGGCTACCATTGGTAAGGAATCAATAAACATTTTTATTACAAAATACCTTGATCTCAAGAGTTTTGGTTTAATAGTAGTTTTTCACATGAGAAATCTACAGTCATTTGAATCAATTAAAATTAAAATTCCTTACATGTAATACGTTAATTTTCTTTGGTTGCTCTGAAGAGTTTTTCTTCATCTTTCCTTTTTTTGTGGGGGTATGTGTGGTCATGTATTTTTCTTAGTTCATTCTGCTTACGCTTTTTTTTTTTTTTGAAAGAGAGAGAGTTGGTCGATTTTATCTATATTTCAATTTTTCATCTGTGTTTTTTAAAAAAGTTCCTCCACCTAGTTGTGTAAGTGGTACTGGGACCAAACCTGTGTCCTCATACATGCCAGACAATGCTCCGCCACTGAGCCATCTCTCCAGCCTTTGCTACACCTCTTTATCAGTTTCCCTTTCCACAAAATTTAAAAAGTATCCAGTCATTGATTCTCAAGTATATTTCCTGCACCAAGTCCTACCTACTCTTCATTTGGGATACTGATAGCATGTGTATTAGACTGTTTTATATTGTCATGCAGGTGCCTGAAGCTTTGTTCCTTTAAAACAATTTTAACAATTTCTATTGATCTGTTATCTTATTCATTGATTCAGCTGTATTTTCCATTCGGCCATTGAAATGCACCATTAAATTTTGTATCAATTACTGTATTCTTTCCATTCTAAATTTTCTATTTTATTCTGTTTTATAGCTTCCATTTACTTGCTGAGAAGGACTTTCTATTAATTTGTTTCCAGAGTATTCATCTTTACTTTGTCATCATTATCATAACTGCGTTAAATCTTGGCTGATAATCACAGCTTCTGGGCCATCTCAAGATTGCTTGTTTCCCTTTAGAATTGTCAGGTTTTCCTTGTTCCTTATATGTTGTGTATTTTCTTTAATTGAAACTGTGGTGAGTCTTTTAAACTTTTGTGTAATTTAAGTTTTTATTTATTTTTTATTCATTGAACAATCTGGTGAGGTTTGGATCACAAATTCTGACTCATTTCCACGGACTATGGTTCTCTCCTCAAAGGCCTTGGAGTGCTGTTGCATCTGTTCAACATCAGTGTCTTGCAAGAGTAATCTTCAAGTTGGGCAGTTGAGTTCTCTTAAGAGTCTTTTGGGTACAATTAAGGGCACACCTCTGCATGTGCAAATTGAGGTGAGGCTGAGAGTTTCTCTTTCTCTCTGTTCTCTTTGCTCTCTCACTGATGCATTTCAGCACCAAGAGGTACCACAAAATTGGGCTTAAATTTCTCTGTGCTTTGCTATCACTTGGCATAATTGGGTCACCTTCCAGGGCTACATGACAGGAAGATAGTGAGAGAAAAAGAGCAATATGAATTCCATATACTGTTTGGTCTCTAATTCCTCTGGTTAGAGAGAATGATTCTGTTCCCTTATAGCTTTAGGGGCATATTAGACTACTATAGTGACTGCCATGAAATACTTGCTGCTTTGGCAGTGAAGTTGTCTGTGGTAAAGGTTGGAAAAAAAAAAGAAAAAAAGAATAGGGCATTTATCCTACTTCCTCTGTTTTGTAGGGGGTGGTCTTTCCTCTACAGAGATCAGAATGGGAAGTCTTCTCTTGGTTCTTTTTCTGACCATACAAGATGCACAACTCTGGAGTTTATGATGCTTTTGAATCCAGGATGGTTGACACAGAAGGGAAAACAAACATGAAAATTCGCTGCCAAATCAACTGGACTTTAAATTCTGGTTTCTTTGTCTAATAAATGTGCTGCCATTTATTTTTGGATTCTTTAGATAGTTACTCTACATATTCCATCAATGAATTCTAGTTGCATTTCGTGGGAGAGACAGGATGGAGTATGTCTGCTCTATCATCACCAAAAGTGGGATTTGTCTATAAAGTAGCTTGGAGGTGATTATGAAGTGTGTGAACACCCTACTGTTAGGACTGTACATTTTGTCAGAAATATATGTTATAGTACAACGGGTAGACCAGTTTGTAAGCAAATAACTCATCCCCAAAACTTTTAAGTGCTTTGACTTTTCTTTTTTAAAGAATTAAGCAAAGCAAAAAGAAGTACATTTTCTGGAGTGTTGACTGGAGACATCTTGGAAAAGACCAAACATTTATACATCATCCGTAGAATTTGGTTAGCTTAAGAGAGGTGTGAAAAGATAATCAGGATGATGCCTTCTGAATAGAGGCATAAAGAAAGACTGGAATTATCACCCTGATACCGGATGACTTCATAAATTTTCCAAGACTCAATTTACCATTTCTTTTAGCATGCTACCCCAAAGATTTCTGGGAAAGGTCTTGGAAGCAGTTACCTTCCAAGCTGGAACTATTCTAGTTGCTTACAAGACAAGTGGTATGTAACAAATTGCTAAAATTTCAAATTGCAAAATGGATGAGGAACTGCAGCTTTTACACTTAAGTTATTCGGGGGAATTATGTGGAGGTTCAAACCAAGAATTTAGGTCCTTAAATTGGTAGTAGTGAGTTATGAATGACCTTATTATTGTAAATACTTAGAAAAACTTCTAATATTCTCCATAGCAATAGTAGAAAGTATAACAAGCAAAAAATGTTTGACAAGTATACCAGACTTGCCTATTAAAGAAATTTGAGGCATAGAGTTTTCAACACTCTTTGTTTTCTGTTTTGGAAAACGTCCATCTATGGTCTCATACCAAGCATCCATACTTTGTATTTAAGTCATTGGAAATTTTTTTCCCAATAAAAAGGTTTTACAAGAGTGTTGGTATGGTTTGATATGAGGTAGTTACAGTTTGAATGAAAGGTGTCCCCCAAAAGATCATGTATGACAATCCAGGAATGTTGAGGTGAAATGTTTGGGTTATGAGACCCTTAATTAAATCAGCAAGCCAATTCCCTGATGGTATTAACTGGTGACTGTAGGCTGGTAGTGTATGGCTGGAGGAGGTGGGTCAATCTGCTTGCCTCTGCCACACTCTTTTGCCATGATGTTCAGCCTCATCTCAGGCTCCAAGAATGGACCTGGCCTTTCATGGACCAAGATCTCTGAAACTGTGAGCCCCAAAATAAACTTTACTTTCTCCTAAAATTGTTCTTGTAAGGTCTTCGGGTCACAGCAATGGAAAAACCGACTAAAACAAAATTGGTACCGAGAAGTGGGGTCATTGCTATTACTAACTTGACTATGTGGTTTAGAAAGTTTTGGAGCTTTCTGGAATTTGTGGGAGGAATTTTGAGATGTTTCACAGTGCAAGCTAGAAATGCTTCATATTGTTGAAGATAGAGCTTAGTGGGTGGTTTTCGGGGGAGCTCAGAAGACCAGATGCCTATAGGACTGTGCACAGCAGACAGGGTTCATGAAGTTCATGAGGAGAAGGAGGACTCTGCTTGAAACTGGACTGAAGGCCATTTGTGTTACATTCTGGCTAAGAAGTTGTCTGCATTTTATGCATGTCCAGAGACATTCTGTGAGGCTAATTTTAAAAGCAATTGACTTCTGGTGGAAGAAATTTCTAGGGAGCACAGTATTTAGGTAGTGGTGGGGTTATTGCTAGAGCCTTTTAGCCAAGTTTGTGGTGATATTCAGGAAAAGAAGGCAGAGGGGAAAGACTTGAAAAACTTGAACTTGAAAGATGGAGGTAAAATTCAGGATAAAGAAGTTGCAGTTGTTCATGACCTTACTGCCACTAAAGAAATCATAGACTTTGCCTAAAGACAATAAGAAAGATGGCTTGAGGTCACCTCAGGAATTGGCAAGACTACATCTATCTCAGCCTTGAGATAGTAAAAATTCCCTCAAGGAGGGAGTAGTGGAGCAACTTTCACAAAGACCTAGAAAGTATTTTCAATGTGCTCAGCCACCCAGGCACTCAGAGGCAGCTACAGCTATGGTCCTTGTAGGATTGGCTGCTGCTTAATGTGGTGGCAGAACTTGGCAGCAACCACGTGGTACTGGTTCTGCAGGGTTGCAGGATGCTGGAATTAGGGGGTCATAAAGGCTTCCACTGATATTTCATAGGAAGGCTTGGGAGGTCAGGCAGAGTGCCCTTGGGTCAGAGTCCCTGTTCACAGCCCCTGACAGGGTGATGCGTGCTTACATGAGGAGGAAGCCAAGGCTGCAGGGGAGACCGGCGAGATTGAGAAATGCCAGTACCTTGGAATGTCTGCCTAGGAAAGCTGCAGGAATTGTTCAGAGACAAGTTAACAGAGAAGCCACATGGAGTGCAAGCTAACAGACAAGGCCATGGGGTAGAGCTACACAAGCCTTTTACAGAGAAAATCATGATGCCTCATGCTCCAGATACCAGACGTGGAACTACAGCACTTGTTTGCCCAACTGGATTTTGGTCTTTCTTTGGTCTTATCCTTTCTTTCTATGCTCCTATTTTTCCAAATGGAAATATTTCCTATGTGCCTTTAGATATTGGACGTACATAGCTTGACTTGGTATTTTACAGGAGCTCACACTGAGAGTTCGCCTTGAGTTTCAGTGGAGACTTTGGACTTGAACTTTTGGGTGATCTTGAAACTGTTAACCGTATGGAGACTCTTGAAAATGGGATAAATGTATCTTGCATTGTGAGATTGTCATGAGATTTGGGGGGCCAGGGGCAGAATATTATGGTTTGAATATAAGGTGTCCCTGCAAATCTTGCATGTGATAATGCAGTCAGGCTGAGGTGAAATGATTGGGTTTTGAAAATTTTAACCCAATCAGAGAGTTAATCCCCTCATCAGAATTAACTGGAACTATAGGCTGGTAGTGTGTGGCTAGAGGGGGTGGGTCATTGGGTGTGTGCTTTTGGAATATATATTTTGTATATAATGTGGAGTTTCTCTCTCTGCTTCCAGGACCCATGCCTTCTGCCATGATGTTCAACCTCACTTCGAGGCCTGAGGAATAGAGCTGGCCTTATTTATGGTATAACCTCTGAAGCTGTGAGCCCCCAAATAAACTTTTACTCCTCCTAAAATTGTTCTTGTTAGGGGCTGGAGCGGTGGTTCCATGGTTAGGTGCTTGTCTCACGTGCACAAGGACATGGGTTCGAACGCCAGCACCATGTACGCAACGAAGTGAAGCAATGAAAGCCAAATAAAGAACAAAATAAAATTGCTTCCCTCTCTCTCTCATCCTCTCTCTCTTTATCTCTCACTGTCCCTCTCTCTCTTTAAAAAAAAGGGATAAAAAATTGTTCTTACCAGGTCCTTGGGTCAGGGCCTGTCAGCAGTGTGAAGCTGACTGAAACAGAAGTGTTCCCCCAGTGCTCCTGTGTTAATGCAGTAGTATTCAGAGGTGATTGGTTTCAGAAAGCTGTCACTGAATCAGTACATTCTAGTTTGAGTGGACTAATTGGGTGTAACTGTAGGCAGGTGGGACATGGCCAGAGGAGGTGGGTCACTGGAGCCTGTCCTGGAAGGGTGCATATTCCCTGTGGCCCTTTGCTCTCTCTCTGCTTCTGGGCAGCCATCAGTGGAGCAGCACTTCTCTGCCAAGCCTTTCTGCCACAATGTTCTGCCTCACCTTGGGTTCAGAGCAAGGGAGTCAGCTGATTATGGATTAAACCTCTGGAAACATGGGCCAATACAATTTTCCTCCTCTAAGTGGTTCTTGTTGGGTATTTTGGTCACAGCAATGAATAATTCAAGTAGAATGATAGGTTGAAAATCCATGGTTAGAAAGATGCTCCATGAAATATGCCATTTCCAGGACTTTCTTCCTAATGAATTCAAAGTTTTGTAAAAATGGGCTTTTCCAAAGAACAGTGGAAGTTAGTGAAATCAGTCATAAATACTAGTATCTATGAGGCAGTATAGACTCTAACCAAGTATGGTGTAGAGACAGAGCCAAGTTATCACAAGGCTCTAGGTATATCTCTGCCTTGGAGTCATTATTATTTGAGAAATTCTTGAGTTCCTCACTTTGTGAAGCATCCAAGTTTTTGGTGGATGACTCTGGAGGAGACATTATGAAAAAGATTCATTTTGTGGATGGACAGTTGAATAAAATGAACCCTAGTGTCACATTCAACAGTGCTATTCTATTATTTGAATAGCTATGTATGTGGATTAGGTATATTTAAACACATCATGGGACATTCTGTAAATTGAGGGTAAAGTTTAGTTTCTGCAGGCCAAAGGACAGGAGCAAAATTACTGAAACTCTAAAGGGACACATTTTAGTTCATTATATAGAAATTCTTACCATAAATTTTGTCTTACAATTTTTTTGTATAACTTAACAATACTACAAATGAATAACTTTTCTCAAAATGTTGTTAGCATCCAATCATTCCCTTCAATATCACTATATGCCAATCCACCACCATGCTTAGACTACGGATGCTTGGGGTCTCATTGTTATTTATTATTTTAGTTGGATTCATTCAGGGTACTCTCTACCCATTCCACTCTAACCTGACTTTTCTTTAAGAAATACTTTTCATTTGGTCGATACTCCTTTGGCCAAATAATTTATCTTATTCTTTGTTTTTCAAGTGCAGTAGATGAATTTTATTATAGAAAGTAAAGCATAGGGAAAAGAGCAGTCTTCCCCCAGAGTGGGGGAAGGGGACAGAATCCTAATTTATCTTATTCTTGTATAAATTGAGGTAATTCCATTTTTTAAAAAAATGGCATAAAATATGATATAAATTAATAAAATACATAAGGAACCAGATTATGCTTTATCAAAAATGAAAGTATCCTTGTCATTACAACCCAGATCCAGAAATAAAATCTTCCAGCACTCCAGAAATCCCATATTTATTCCAATCATTGGTTCTACCTTTCTCCTGGAAAGAATTATCTTGATTTCCAACAATCACATTATTTATAGGTTTACTACCAAAGTATGCATCAAAAAGTCCTGTGTTTAGCTCTGCTTATATATTGGATTTATATAAATAAAAACATATTGTCTATTATTCACTTAAAAATTTGGTGTAATTCACATGTTTAACTAATTATACCTAAGTCATTTTTATTGCTATATATATTGCATTCTATCATGTAAACAATTTATCTATTCTACCAGTGATGCGAATTTGAGTTGTATCTATTTGAGGCTGTTACTAATAAAAATGCTGTGCATATTTCTAAGTATGATTCCTGGTCCATAGAGGTAACAGGGTGTCATTTTAGTAGATGTTTTAGTTCATTTGAATGCCTATTACAGAATTATCATAAACTATGTAGCTTATAAATAATAGAAACTTCACTCATGGTTCCCTAGCCCTAAAACCCGATCTAAACACACTGGAAAATTCAGTGTCTAGAGAGCATCCATTACCTGGATTGTAGATAGTGGTCTTATGAGGTAACCTCACATGGTGGAGGGGATGAGAGAGTTCTCTGGGCTGCCTTTTATAAGGGCATTAATCCCACCCATAAGGGCTCTACCCTTGTTTTAGTTAGATTTTTCACTGTTGTGACAAAAAGATCTGACAAGAAGAATTTTAGAGGAGGAAAATTTTATTTGTTGCTTACATCGTTCAAGATCACAGTCCCATTGCTTTGGTCATGAGGTGATTCAGAACATCGTGGTGGAAGGGTGTGCAGAAGGAACTATGGACACAATGATTATAAAGGAGGGATGGAGGGAGGGAGGGAAGGAGAGAGAGAGAGAGAGAGAGAGAGAGAAAACGCAATTGATTGAGCACTCCGCTAACAAGAACTTATATACCCAAAAGGTATGTGTCTTCAGTGACCTATCTCCTCCAGCCACACCCTACCTGTCTATAGCCACCACCCAGTTAATCCATTCAAATGGATCAATGTATGTACTGATTAGGTCAAGGGTCTCAGATGCAAAGCATTTCACCACTAAACGTTCTTGCATTGTCTAACATATGAGCTTTTGGGCACACTTCATATCTAAACCATAATTACCCTCATGATGTAATCACTTATGGAAAGCCTAACCTCCAGGCACTGACACATTTGGGTTCAGTTTTCAACATTTGAATTTTTGGGGAACATAAATAATCAATCTACGGTAGCAAATAATACCAAATTGGTGCTGACAGTAATCATGCCAATATATATTCCCAGTGGGGTAGAAGGGAGTTCTAGTTGCTCAGTTTTGAAAATATGTTTTTTTATTTTTTTGTTTGTTTGCTTTCTTTGTTTTAAGCTTAGCTCGTACTAGGGTTCTTTTAGTAATATCTGATTTTATAAATTTATATTTATAAATATGCTCTAATTTTGAATGAGGTCACACACCTTTACATATTTTATTTATCATCTATGCTTTGAATTATCTAAGTCCTTCAGCTTTTGGTATTGCCTGTTTATTTTTTATAAAGGTATGAGTTTTGTTTATAGAATATGAACCATGGTGAATATTGTCTTTTACTTTAACTTTATTACTTGATTTTACACTCATTCAATGCTGTTTCTGAACAACAAAACTTCTTAGTAAGGCAGAAGTATAGGATTAAGTTTAAATTGAAAGAAAAGAACGGAGCAATCCATGCTTGAAATAAATGGCAGGTGGCCCTTCCCAGCCACATTCATTGTTCAAGACAAATAGCAGGAGAAAGTGGAACTGGTTCAGGTGGATCTGACCACAGCTGCTTGCCCCAAAGTAACCAGAGATTCTCATTCAAATGCATCTGGAGGCTAAAAGCTACACTCAGTGGGGAGACCTAATGATTTTAGGCACATTTTTTTTGACATTGCACAGATTAGGACAGGCACAGTGAGAGACTGCAACATAGCTTCTGAATATGTTAATTTCTAGCTCTCAAACAAATACATGCTGTGTACCCCTAATTTCTTTACTACCCTGTCCCAGGGGGTAGCCACCTAATCTTGCTACTCTAAGGTGCAGCCACCTTGTATTCTGTTTTGCTCTACCCATGTGATAACCACCTTGTTATGTGAATCAATGCAACACATGAATTTTACCAACCCTCTCTTTTTAAGCTGTTTCATTTCTATTCTGAATGAGCTAAAGAACCCACTAAGTTGGTGACATTAGTTCTAATTAGAGTGCTGTAATAATTAGACAATTATTATTTATCAATTTTTATTTGTGACTAGGCTTTCATGTATTAAAATTCTAACTTAAGTTCCATGTTAATTTATTGAAATCACATATTTATAATCCATGTGGAATTTATTGTTGAAATAAAATGGAGTTGAATCATTTTTCCTTTTTTCCATGTAGATATCAGATTGAATAATACCTTTCTCGGAAGAGTTGGTTCTTTTCCAAAGGTCTGCCTTTGTCATACATCAGGTATGGGTCTAGGGTTAGACACTTTATATTTAGTTAATCTGTTATTCTAAACCTGTGCCAACACCATACTCTAAAATTACTGTGGTCTTAATATCTGGTAGAATAAGTCTTGCCTCTTGGTTTGCTTCAAGATTACATTAGTGATGGCCATTGCTTTGGATTTCCATATGAAGTTTAGAAATGGCTTAACAATTTTTAAAATGAACCTCTGAACATTTTTATTAGAATTGAATTTATTGCATAGATCAATATGGCATAAATAATATGTTGATAATATTGAGTTTACCAAATCTTTCCCTGTGAATGTATTTATTTATGTATTCTTTATTTTTTCAATAAAATTTTATTTTTCTTTGAAACAGTATTGAACATATGGTTAATATGCATACTGTTTTCTCATGCTATGGTACTAAATCATCTGTAAAAGGAACATTAAAATAAATAAACCAATAATTATTGAAAATAAATGGGTAAGAAAGATATAGCAAGAAATCTGAGTTAAAAAAAATAGCTGGGAGACCAATCTGAATCTTTAAAAAATTAAATTTAAGGTAATATATCATTAAAAACCAGGAATTATATCACACATGGAAAAATCTAATTATGGGAAGGTAAAAATATTAATCACAAGCTCATATGGACGTTTTTAGATAAACCTTAACATGTTAAACAATAGCTAGTAGAATGGATGGAATAAAGAGACAAATAAAAAATTTTAAACATATCACTTTCACAAAATGTTAAAACAAATAGAGAAAACATAAGCAATACTTTTAGCACCAAACCAATAAATTTGCTAATTCTCAGGCAGCTATATATGGAATCTTACACCTGACGAACAGAAAGGATACTTTTTTTTTCTAACATACATGGAATATTTGTAAAAATAGACTATGAATGAGATCTTAAAATAAGTCTCAGGAAATCCAAAAGTTCCTAATGCATGAAGAGAATTATTTCCAATGATAAGGCAATAAAATTAAAACTCAGCAACAAAAAAGAGGAGTTTTAAAAGCAATGTGTTAGACTCTAGTTTCTTGATAAAAGTATAGTAATAGGGGTTCAACTTACTCTCCTTCCTGAAATAACTATAGAAACAAACAAGATATTTAAAAGATGGTTCTCAAAATGCTGGATATTAGATGGCAAACGTCAGTCCTTTAGAGATGGAAAGCATTTGATGTGAGTACCATGATTGTCCAAAGCACTATCTGGAATCAGTTTCTAGGATGTGACCCAAGAGTCTTCCAGAGCTGATGAGATGGACCTAGCAGTCCACCGAGACCAAGGAAGCTATGATAAAATCATGGTAAATTTTTTTTTCTAATTTGATGAAAACTATAAATGCACAGTTCCAAGAAACTCAATGAATCTGAGGCATAAAAAAATGTGAAGGAAACTAAAGTAAGTTACAATGAAATCAATATACTAGAGATTGCTGATAAAGAGAAAACCTTAAAAGTAACCAGAGGGGGGAGGGCACACATTATATACTGAATAATAGGAAATAGCACATTTCTCATAAAGCAATTCAAAATGGAAAAACACTTTCAAGATATGAGAAAGAAAGGCAAAACCAACCAATCAACCAAGCAAATCACAAACAAAGCCCTGTCAGCTGATAATTCTTCACCCTGTGGCGTTATTTTTCAAAAGTTAAAGTGAAATAAAGATACTTTTATACATATAAAATCCTAAAGAACTTATCACCATTAAACATTATAATAAATATTAAAAGAAAGAAAATGACACAGGATGGTCATAGAAAGCAAAAAAAAAAAAAAGAAGAAGAAAGAAAAAGAAAATCAAATAATGCTGAAAATGGTAATTACGTATTTAAATATAAAGCCATGTTTCTTACTATTTAGTACTCTTTAAAGGATAATTGATTTTTAAAGCAAATATAATAACAATGTGTTATGAGGCTTATAATAAATGTAGAATTGTATTGGTCCATTTTCCATTGCTATAATAAAAGACCTGAGGCTTGATATTTTATTTAAAAAGTTGATAATTTATCTTAAGATTTTGGAGGTAGAAAATCTGAGATTTAGTGTCTCCATTGATTGCCTAAGGAAGGACCTCGTGCATTTTGATGGTAGATAGCATTGCAGTATGAGTGTGTGTGAGACGGAGAGATCACATGGTAACCTAGGAAGCCACAGGGGTTGGATTTGTTCTTTCTTTTTTCTTTAAGGAGAGAGAGAGAGAGAGAATCAATTTTATTTATTTTTTTATTTGGTTTTTGTTTTTCTGACACTTAGTTTCTTAGTTTTGTATTAGTGCTAGGGTTCGAAACTGGGTCTTCATGCATGCCAGGCACGTGCTTTACTACACAGCCACTGCCCCAGCCTTGGTTTTGTTCTTCAGTAACAACCTACTCTTATCGGAACTAACTGATATACCCTGAGAATAACATGAATCCATCTGAGGGCATCACCTTCAATAACCTAATTAGCTTTCACTAAAACCCATAGATTAAAGGTGCCATGGCCACCTAACATCATGCTACATGGAAGACCAAATTTCCAATATATGAACTTTTGGGAAACAAACCACATTGAAACCAGCAATATATAAAATATGTAACAACAATAACATGCAAATGTGGCATTTAGAAATAGGTGAAATTGTTGTATTTCTTAAACTACATATGAAGAAGTATATTGCTTGAGACTCTGATAAGTTCAATTTGTATATTAGAAACCCAAAGTATAATAAAGCAAAGATTTGTAGCTAGTAAGCAATAAATAAATGAATAAAATGGAATCAGGCTGGACACGATAGTTCATGCCTGTAATCCCAGTGGCTTGGGAGGCTTGGCAGGAAGATCACAAGATTAAAGCCGTCCTCAGCAACTTAGTGAGACCCTGCCTCAAAGTAAAAGTAGCTGGGGATGTGGCTCAGTGGGTAAGCACTTCTGGGTTCCATCCCTGGTACTAATAAATATAAAAACATTTTAAAAAATTAAATCATAAATATGTGTTCAATAATTGTAAAACAAGACAGAAAAAAGAAAAAAACGGAGAACAAGGACAAATTAGACAAATAGAAAACAAAGAGCAAGATGGTAGATTTAAACTCAAACTGTTCTGTCAAATGCCCTAAGTACAGACAATCTAAATGGCCGAATTAAAAGATTGTAACATGGGGTAACAAGCAAGTGTTAACAAAATATGGACAAGAAATCAACATAAAATATATAAAAGCACAATCAATTAAAACCAAAATTATGGGAACAATCTCATTAACACTAATAAAAAATCTGGAGTAACTATATTAATATTTGACAAAGTAAATTTTACCACAAAGGTTATTACTTACACCAGGGATGAACTAACCAGAGGTCAATTTATCAGAGAGAATGATGCTAAATATATTTTTACATAATAACAATTATAAAATAGATGAATCAAAACTGAGAAGAGGAATGGAAAAAACAACTATTATACTTGGGGATTTTAACACTCGGCTCTCAAAAACTGATAGAATAAGCAAACAAATAAGAAGCACTCCCTGCCAATAGAAAGCTTAAACAACACGATCAACAAACCTAATGTAACTGGCATTTAAAGAATGACCCTTCCCAAACATTTACTGAGATAGAATTAATTCTTCTAGGTTGGGCATTAGCAAACTATTGCTCAGAGGCCAATTCTGCCTCGCTACTCCCCCCCCCCCATTTTTTATTGGTGCATTATAGTTGTATGTAATGATGGAATTTGTTGTTACCAATTCATACGTGCACACAGTATAATAATATAATTTAGCCAATATCCTCACCAGCACTTCCCCCCCTCTCTCCCTCACCTCTGCCCAACCCCTGGTCCCTTTATTCTACTGACCTCCCTTTGACTTTTTTTTTTTGTTGTTTTTTACTTTTCTAGTTTTTATTGATTGCTGGTAATTATTTAGTATCTTAGAGGTGCAAAATACACTTGTTTTACCCTGCCTTTCCCCTCACCCTTTTCCTCCCAGCCTTCTTCCTATGTCCCCTTCTCTTTCCTCTACTCTACTAACTTCCTTTTTGCTATCTATATCTAGAAATAAGGTTGTATAGAAACACAGTCATGCCCATTTGTTATGTACTGGCCATGAATGTTTTTGTACCATCATGACGGATTTGAATTCTTGTACAAAGGGTATATGATTAATTTACTTGCTGTCTGAACTTTTATAGGAAAAATTATTGATCTCTTCTTTAGACCATAGAAGAGCTCTTGATATCTAAAGCCCAGTGAATAGTAAGTACAATCTGAGAACTTGGACTTTATGAAAATTAAGAATGTATGCTCTTTAATGATATTGGTAGGGTAATGAGAGGACAAGACGGAGATAAAGTTCTCACAAGCTGCATATTTGATAGAGAATATAACCATAATTTTCAAAGAGTTTTACAACTCAATAATAAGAAAACTGAAGGAAAAAATCAATAATAGAACAGGTAAAGATATACAAATGGCAAATATGCACATGAAAATACGATGAAATCATTGTTCATTAGGGAAATGCAAATTAAAACTTTTAGATAACAGTATGCCTCTATTAAAATATCTTAAATTAAATATTGCCCACATCAAATATTGGCAAGCATGTGAAACAAGCAGAACACTAATACATTGCTGGCAGAAGCATAACAGACATACTTTGGAAAAGAGCTTGACAGTGTTTTTATAAAGGTAAACATACACCTATTATTCAACCCAGTCTTTCTGCTCCTACTACTGAGATACGCAACAAAAATACAAGCATAAATCTGAATAAACAAAGACTGCAGCACAAATGTCTGTAGCAGCTTTTTTGTAATTGCCTCAAACTGAAAACAGTCCAAATGTCTATCAGTAGATGAATAGGTAAATGAATTGTAGTATATCATGCAATAATAACAAAAGAATGAACTAGCGATTATGAAGCTTCATGGATAAATCTGAAAATAGTTATCCTGAGTGAAAGAATCAAGGCAAGACAAGATCACACAGAATGTATGATTCCATTTAGGTAAACTCTTAGAAAATATAAACTAATATGGTGGCTGAACACAGATCAGTGCTGTATAGGATTGGTGGGAGGAGAGGGAGAAATTACAGAGAGGCAAAAGAAAATGTCTGGGATTGATGGGTTTATTTATTATCTTGGTTGAAAGGAAAGCTATAGAATGATCATATTACATACCAGCCCCAGCCAAACTGAGCATCACAGTAGTTCTGATTATGTTCCATGGTTCTCTGCTTATACAATGCTAGTTTTTTGGGGTTTTGTTTTTTTGTTTGTTTGTTTGTTTTTACCTAGAATGAGTCCCATTTATATCTTAGTCATTGTATGTAAAAAAGAAGCATATTATTTTGTTGAGGTCAAATGCTGAAATTATCATTTTTAATGTAGTTGATGTTCCATAATATTTCATTTTTTTCCTTTTAAGCACATGTCGAGTCTGACCTTTCTTTCACAGTTAATATTATGATCCATTTTTAAATTGTAAACTGTTGAAGGCTCAAAAGACTGTTTTTGGTAATTTGGCATCCTCAAATTATCTAGTGTAACAAAAAAAGTCCATTAATATTTATTAAATAAATAAATGGAGAAATTCAAGCACCCAGGCAGAGGGTGCACGTTGCCTGGTAAGAATTTTATGCAGTGTTGTGATTTCAGATGGGAGGGCTAGTTAGCTATTCTTTAAGATATTTTTCATCTCTAAAGAACTGTAATTTTCTAAACATTTTGAATTTCCTTTATGGTTATGATTTTTAACTAAAAGGACCTCTAAAGTTCACTCCTATTATTAACATTCTTCTACCTTATTATTTTTTAAAGAGCTAAAATATGTTCCTCCAGTAAGTTCCTCATTGGTGCTTATACCAAGTGCTTGAAGAGATTCGTGGGGAAGGAAAAGAGTCCATGAAACAAATAAAACAGTAAACAATACAATACATTTTCTTACAAAATGCATTTAATGCACACATGTACATATATGTGAGAAATAGTAACATTTATATCCTTGTTTGTTTTACTGTGCAGTAGCCTGCCTTTTAAGAAATGAAGTGCTATCATGAATAACGTCAAGATGTTGCATGATTGATCACCTGATGTGTGAATAAATGACATTCTGTTTGTGCATTGATGCATAGGCAGCATTTACAAACTAACTATCATATTGATGTATGTGGTCTATTTTGTCTTTGCTGGTCTATCTTATATATCTTGTCTTGTTTTTAACATATTGTGATATTTTATTATCTTGTTTATTTTCCTTTTTAATAGAGTATTTTCTCTCTCTGATTTGGATTTTTGTACCATAGTATATAAAATCCACATGTATCAAATTTTTATCACTTCTCACAGTAATTAAATAATCTGTGATAACTTTTCTTAATGTCTATTTTCATTTATTTGCACATTGTATCTTATGATGTTTTACTGGAATTACATTGATACATGTAATACATGATATGTGTAATACATGAGAGAGAAAAAGAGAATCAGTTTTATTTAGTTTTTCATGTGGCTTTCATTGCTCTGAGACATTGTTGTGTATGTGGTGCTGGGGTTCAGACTCACATTCTTGCACATGACCAGGCAAGCACCTTAACTGCTGAGCCAGCCCTACATTTTAGTTTTTAATAAATTCTGTGTTCAAAAGTTTGGGAAATGCTGACTTCATCAAGCCATTATTTGTGCCACTATTTGATTAATGTTTCCATCTCTCTCAAGAAAAGAGGTTTCCAAACAGGACCCTTGCCTATGGTTTGCTTATTCTTGTATCCCTAGTACCTAGCTCCTGACACTGGCAATTACTAAAATAAAATGGTGTACTAACATACATACAATTCATACCATTGTGTTAGCAAGGTTTTCACTATGCATCAAGCCTCGTGATGGATTAGGACTTGGTTCCTTTTCCTTTCACTGAGACTCTTGTAGGTCACAGGTATGGGTTGTTCCAGTTTCATCCAGCCATATTAGGTGTATTTTCTGTATGGAATTACCTATTCTCACTAATAGATTGTTATCTTTTTCTGCTTTGGCCTTTATGACAATCCTATTTTTACTGGTAAAGAAAGAAATGTTTGATTTACCTGATTGTCTAAAAACTACTTTTAGTAGCTTGTGGCATTTAAACACTATGAAGGCAGATTGTTCTTTTATTTTTAACTGTGATATTATCTATCTAGGATATTTAAGATTGTGTTTAAATTGAGCACATCCTTAGGCATTGACACAGATAAGCTACTCCAGAACTTATGAGTGTAGGTAAATGAGAGTTAAGCCCACATACTTTGGTACCTTTAGAGTTGAAACTGCTTAATTTCCCATTTTATTGGCAACAACTTCTGCCATATTCTATTCATTAGAAGTGAGTCATTAAATTCAGCCCATTGTCAAGGGGAGGGATATTTAGTCTCCATCTTTCGAAGGATGGAATGTAAAAAATTTGGGGATGTGTCTTAGAACCACTGCAAAGAGATATTTACAGAAATCAAACTGCATAGGTAAAAGAAAATGCTTCATTTCTCAAATAAGCATGGGATTGTGTAAGCATGAAATAGATAACAAGAAAGAATCCTATAATTAAGGGAGAAAATCTAATATGATTGTTACTATACATATAGACAAAACTAATAGAAAGGATAAAACAAAATTGGGAAAGTTGCCAGGAATTTATTATGAAAACCAACAAATATAAAAATGTGGAAAGCAAAGATAAGAATGTAATCAATAATGAAGAGCCAAAATTCACTTGGTAGAAAATATAAGGTGAAGAAAGAGAAGAGTACCGAAATCAAAGCAGCAATCAAAGGTCTCTCAAAGCAGAAAAGTCCTGGACCTGATGGATTCACGGCAGAATTCTACCAAATTTTCACAGAAGAATTAATACAGATCCTCTATAAGCTTTTCAATGAAATTGAAAGGGTGGGAGCAATTCCAAACACCTTTTATGAAGCAAATATAATACTGATACCAAGATGAAACAAAGACACATCCAGAAAAGAAAACTACAGACCAATTTTCCTGATGAACATAGATGCAAAAATCCTTAATAAAATTCTAGCTAAACAGTTCCAAAAGTACATTAAAAAGATAATACGTCATGATCAAGTGGACTTCATTCCAGAAAAACAGGGCTGGTTCAACATTCACAAATCAATAAATATAATTCATCACTTAAACAGAATTAAAAATAAAAATCATATAATCATCTCAATGCAGAAAAGGCCTTTGATAAAATTCAACAGCCCTTTATGCACAAAACTCTGGAGAGGATAGGGATCAAGGGAAGATATTTTAACTATGTAAGATCCATTTATGACAGACCCATAGCCAACATTATACTCAATGGAGAAAGACTGAAAGCATTTCCACTGAATTCAGGAACAAGACAAGGTTGTCCACTTTCACCACTGTTATTCAGTATAGTTCTTGAAACCCTTGCCAGAGTTATCAGACAAACAAGGAAATCAAAGGAATTCGAATAGTTATCAACAAAGAAAAGGACACAGAGCATGAAGACAAGGAGAGAGGAAAGCCTTGGAAGCCAGAAGAGGAGAAGCAATAGGAGAAAGGGGAGACAAAGAAGGAATTTCCCAAATCTAGAGAAGTCCAGTTCTCTTCAGCAAGCCTGAGTGCTGGAGGTTCACATGACAAATGACTTCCAAAATCCCAGTTAAAACAACGGCCAAACTAACTTAAGCAGAAAAAGCTCCTCAAAAGACTAAACATAGAACTATCATGATTCAGCTGTACCTCTCTTGATATATCTAAAAGAATTAAAATCAATAATTCATGGAGCTATCTGCATGGCCATGTTTATTAAGGCAAAATTCACAATGGCCAAAATATGGAATCAGTCTAGGTGCCCATCAACAGATGGATAATGGTGTATACACAATGGAGCATTATTTGACCATTAAGAAGAATGAGATCCTATCATTTGCAGGCAAACAGACAGAACCAGAGAGCATCGTGTTAAGTAAAATAAGCCATACTCAGAAAGGCAATTATTC
Source organism: Aplodontia rufa (assembly GCA_004027875.1). Classification (NCBI taxonomy): domain Eukaryota; kingdom Metazoa; phylum Chordata; class Mammalia; order Rodentia; family Aplodontiidae; genus Aplodontia; species Aplodontia rufa. The sequence continues at coordinate 25,990 of PVKS010000261.1, forward strand.
CATGTTTTCTCTCCTTTGTGGAATTCTGATTGAAAAAAAAAAAAAAGATGACCTGAAAGTAGTTAATGAAAACAAATGGAATCAGGGAAGGAGGAAGCGGAGGGCAAGTGTCAGTAGGGGGAGAAGGAAATGATCTAAATGTGCTATACACATGTACAAATGTGACACAATGAAACTCACATTCTGTATTGCTAATATACACTAATAAAGAAGTTCAAATTAAATGGAGCACTTTTTTCACAAAATTTAAAGACAAAAAATATTTTATATTTTATCTTTCACAAGGGCAGGTTTAGGAAACAAACATTTCAGATTGGAATATAAGGATAGATGTCTCTGGGCAAAAGTCTCTGGAGGAAAAAATGGGGAAATTATATAAATAGCAACATAAAAAGGCAACTGAGATGTTCACTTATATAGACTGGTTATTAGACCAACTCCCTACTGAGAAATACCAGAGAATCTGGGGGAAAAATCAGAACCATTGAGAGTTAACAAGACAGTCAAGAAGTATGGAACCAAAAGTTTCTAAGAAACCAGAGTGATAAGCTTTTAGTCACAGGACCATCTGGAAATTCAAGAAACCAGGCGGGGCAGAGTTGTGGCACATATACATGACTTTGGAGCAAATATTGGTGTTAACAGCCCACAAGTGCTGGTCCCATTGAACTCTTAGGCTTTGGGCAGAAAGCAGAGGTAATTGTTGAGAGTGAATTCTAATTGAACCAGCTCTTTCATGGTACAATGCCTCCCTTTTAATCTAATCCCTGTATTGGAGTAAATAACTTGGAATTGCTATTTCCCTAGTTAACTGACAACAGAAAATGTTTTGAGGGAAGATAATATCATTCTAGAATGCAAACACTGCTATGAATTCTCATATACCATGTTCAGTAGATAACCATATATAATCAGAAATGTAAGGACATAATTGAAAACCAAGGGAAATAGTACACAATAGAAAGAATTATACAGTGAATTGAGATCATGGAGTTATCAGACATAGACTTTAAAATAAGAAGGCTCAAAATATCAAAGGAGGTGAAATGTGAAATTGAAATTCCAAAGACTGAAATACATAACAATGAATTAAATCCAAGTTTTAGAACTGAATGATCAATAACTGAAGTTCAATGGATGTAATTTTTAACGTTCATTTGATCTAGCTAAATTTTCTTAGTCTGTCCCATGCTCTCAATTTCCTTCTTCACTCCAATTACATACACAATAGGCTTTTTCTTTTTAATCATAGTTTTATTTCTCTCATTTTCTTTTCTGTATTTTTAAATCTTTTCTCCTGACATATTTAAGTTTTGATATTTTGCTGGGATCTGTCTTGTAGGTTACACATTATTTCTTCACTGTATCTAATATGCTTTAAAGTTCTCAACATTTGTGTCTGATGGGAATATAATGATGCTGGAAAAAATGAAGAATACTTATATAGGTAAATATAAGAGTAAGTCCAAATAAATATTGTTAAAAATAATAATAATACCTAGTAAGTTAATTTTTTATGAAGTTACACACATATAATGTAAAGGCATGAAAACAAGAGTTGGGAGAGATTTAGAAGATTGTTGAATATTTCAAGGTCCTTACACTATACAAGAATAGGTAAGATTATTAATTCATATTAGTTCTTTGATATTATGGACATGTTGTATTCTCCAGCATAGTCACTGAGAGAACATTGGAAGAATGTGCAACTATTAAGAAATGGAGGAAAATGCAATACTAAAAATAATCTAGAAAATAATCTGAATGATTTACAAATATAGGAAATTTATCTTAAAACAAATAATCTATAAAAATAAAGAAGAGGAGTTGGTATAGTGGCACAAACCTGTAATCCCAGCGACTTGGGAGGCTGAGATAAGAGGATCACAAGTTCAAAGTCAGCCTTATCATTTAGATGGCTATCTCAAAGCAAACAAATAAATAAAAGATTGGGATGAGGATGTGGCTCAGTGGTTAAGCACACCTGGGTTCCAGCTCCAGTACAAGAAAAGAAAAAAAACAGGAAGCAAAAAAGAACAGGCAGACAAATTTAAAAAAAAGAAAACAATATCATGGCATATTTAAGTCCAAATATATTATTGACCTCAACAGTAAGGAGAATAAATATTTCAATTAAAAGACAGTGATTGGGGCTGGAGCAGAGTGGCTCAGCGGTTGAGGTGCTTGCCTGGCATTATTTGCAAACCCCAGCACCATGTACACAGTGGAGTTTCCAAGCAACAGAGGCCATATGAGAAACTCAATAAAAATTGATACTGTCTTTCTCTCTCTCTCTCTCACTGTCCCTCTCTTAATATTAAAAAGATGGTGTTTATTGTACTTGATTTAAAACAAATTAATACAAGTATTAATTTGTTTTATTGGATTAAAAATAAAAACAACATATAACTAAAGTACAAGGCACAGAAAGATTGAAAGTAAAAGATGTAGCCAGGCACAGTGGCACATGCCTGTAATCCCAGTGGCTTGGGAGGCTGAGGCAGGAGTATAACAAGGTCAAAGCTAGCTTCAGCAATTTAATGAGGCCCTAAGCAACTTAGCAAGACCCTGACTCAAAATAGAAAGGGAAGGGAATGTGGCTTAGTGGTTGAGTGCATCCCTGGGTTCAATCCCTGGTACCAACCCCCCCCAAAAAAAAAGAGAATAAAAAATTGTAAAAAGTATATGTCATATCAAACACCAACCAAATAAAAGTTGTTATAAAATGTAACAAGAAGACAGGATATTTGAAGGCAAAAATATTTCTAGAGATAAATAGGAATATTTCATTATAATAGAGAACGTTTTTCTTTTTTGTGAAACAAAAATGTTTTTAATTTGGAAAACAAAAGTAGTCAATGCCTGTACAGACTGATGATCTGATGGATGGACTGACTGTTTATGTTAGATATTCAGTCAAAGAGGTTTGTATGAGAACATTTGTAATTTTTATTATAATTATTTCTCCCGGAAGCATTTTTACACCTGCTATTTCAGTACTTTGACGACTGCATTCAGTTTCAGGCTGAGAGAAAACTCCCCTGGTCTCTCGAGTGCAGGGGTGCACCTGAACTTTGCTGCTTCAGCAGTGCTCGCCCCCAGAGTACTGATCACTCTTTGTTGCGTTTTTCTGATGTTTCATAGCCCACCTGGCACTGAAAGCACGGAAATTCCCTTACATCCTTATGTTTTCCTCTTTCATTTTCATTTTATTTTTTTTGACCAAAGAGAAAGCTGAACCTTATTTTTTTTTTTTTGAGAGAGAGGGACAGTGGGAGAGAGAGAGAAAAAGAGTCAATTTTTATTTAGTTTTTCTAGTGGTCTTTTTTGCTCTGAGACTTCATTGTGTACGTGGGTGCTGTGGTTCGAACCCACATACGTATGCATGCCAGGCAAGCGCCATAACCCCTGAGCCACCGCTCCACCCCCAAGTTGTACATTTTTAAGGAAATATTTTTCTTTAAAATTTGTATTAATGTAATGGTAGATGCACATGTAGTTCAAGATATGCTGTAGAAAGACCCATATACTCTTTGTCCAGTTTCTCCTATGAGAACATCCTGCCAATCATAGCATCATAGCCATGATATTGGCACTGATGCGCTCCGTCAATCGTATTTTAGATTTGTCACTTTTCTTGCACTCATTTGTGTGTGTAAATTTAGTTCCATACAATTTTGTATTAATTATATACAGGGTTGTGTATCTAGCACAGTTAGCCATAACGGGGTGCTTTAAACAGTTAACCTTTATTTCTCATGGTTTTGAAGACTAGGAAGCCATCAAGGTTCTAGCAGATTGTTTGGCGATGTGAGCATCTTCCTGGTTTGTAGGTCGCCAACTTCTTGCTCTGGTTTCTTACTCTTATTATAAAGTTCTAATCAAGGGCTGGAGCAGTCGATCAGCAGTTTCGGCATTTGCCTGGCAAGCATGAGGACCCGGGTTCAAACCCCAGCACCACATACACAACTGACTGTTGGAGCAACTAAGGCCATGTGAAAAACTAAATAAAGTTGTTTCTCTCTTTGTCTCTCTCACTGTCCCTCTCTCTTTAAAAAAATAAATAAAAGTTCTGATCACATCCTGGTGGCTACATCCCTAAGACCTCATCTAAGCCTAATTACATCCCAAAGCTTTACCTCTATTACCTTATGTGAGTGTTTCAGCTGTGAATTTTGAAGGGATGTAACATTCAGGCCATAGCAACAGTCAAGATTCAAAACTTCTCAATTAATAAAATGGACTTTCTAATTACCTTTTGATAAATACTCCCCTGCCTCCCATCCATATCCTTTACCTTAGGCAACCACTAATTTATTTTCTATGTCTAAATTCTATTTAGCTGGGGATGTAGCTCAGTGGTAAAGTTTGCACAGTGAGTACAAGTCCTGGGTTTAATCCCCAGGAATATGCGTGTGTGTGCATGTATGAACCTCCCCCACACAAATAAAATAAAAATAAAATTTTATTTTAAAAATACCATTTAAATGGAATCATATAAGTAACTGGATTTTTCTTTTTACCTCAACTTCATTCCCTAAGTTCTCTAGATGGTTGTGTGCATTAATAGTTGTTAACTTTTCACTTCATGGAACAATATTTTATGGTGGGTGTATGCCGCAGTTCATTTAACCATTTAGTTACTGAAGGACATCTGGGATATTTCCAATTTTTGCCTATTGTGAATAAAGTTGATATAAACTGTCCAGTGTAGGTTTTTGTGTAAAAATGTTTTTATTTCTGTAGGATAAATGCTCTAAGCAGACAGCAACTGTGGCGTGTTTAATTTCATAAGAAACTGCCTGACTGTTTTCTACAGCGGCTCTTGAATGTTGTATTTTATATTCCTACTAGCAATGCATGAACAATCTCTTTTCCCAACCTTCTTGACAGCATATGGTGTTGTCACTTTTTTCTTTGGCCATTCTGTTAGGTTTGCAGTAATACCTCATTGTAGCTTTAATTTGTGTCCATCTAATAACTAAAATGTAAATCATCCATCTCTATAGTCTCCTAAACAAAATGTGTCTTCCTGTCTTTCTCTTTTCTAATTAGAGGGTTTTTATCTTTTTGGAACTGAGTTCTGAGATTTATTTTCTTCCTTCCTTTTCTCTCTCTCTTTCTCTCTCTCTTTTTTCTCTCTTTACTATCTAATTATTATTATTTTTTTGAGATGACTGGGTCTTACTATGTTACCAAACTCCTGCCTCAGTCTCCTGAGTAGCTGGAGTTATAGTTGTGCACCACCATGCCTGGCTAAGAGTTCTTTATACATACGAAATATTATTCCTTTGTAGGATATTTAAATTGTAAACGTTTCTCCCAATACCTAGTTTGTCTTTTTATTTTTTTTGTATTTTCAAGGGGTTTTTTTGGAGAACAAAAGTGTTAATTTTATGAGGTTCAATACATCACTTTTTCCTTTTATAAATTGTGCTTTTGGTGACAAGACGAAGAACTCTTTGACTCTAGATCCTGATTATTTTCTCTTATATTGTTTTCTTGTACAGTTGTATGTTTTTTTTTAAGTCTGTAACACAATTGGAAGTTTGTGAGAAGTATCATTCCTCTCCATGTAAGGCCCCTCTCTCTATAAATTCAGTTTGAATATATGATAACATATATCTTTGATTTTCAAATTAAAACTTCCTGTCTACATAAATTAAAAGAAAATTAATAACAGGAAGATAACAGGTATCATACTTTTGTACTCCTGTGCCTTTGTTGTGCCAGTTATCACAAATACTTAGTACTAAGTACTTAGTGCTTCCCTTTCTAAAATCTTCACTTTCTTTAAAGTTTAGCTCCAAGTCATGTTTTTATGAAAAAGTGTTCCTCAACTATCTATTCTGAATGGAGAAAATTTGCTGATGTTCTATAATACTCATTTGTACAGTGAGTGGTATATGCACTAAATTCTTGTAATTTTTGCTTTTTTGTTTAGGAAAGAGAGGGTAAGAGAGAGAGAATCAATTTTATTCAGTTTTCCTTCGGCCTTTCTCGGACAGTTAGCTGTGTATGTTGAGCTTGGGTTCGAACCCGGGTCCTCGCACATGCCAGGCAAGCAGGCAAGCCCTCCAGCCCATTTTCTTTCTTTCTTTCTTTCTTTCTTTCTTTCTTTCTTTCTTTCTTTCTATAATAGTTTCTTTGACCACGGTGCCATTGCACTTTCTGTTTCTTGCCATCCTCCCTTTAGTCCCTTTACCTGGTTTCATTTTCATTGCTCAGTTCAGATATTCCTTTCAAAAATGGAGTAAGAACTACAAATTTAAGGTACAGCTGATAGTTAATACAGTTTCTAATTAGGATTTATCTGTATGTTTATTTAGCTGTCTGTTTTTCCCACTAGACTGTAAGTTCTGTGAGGGCGAGTTTTGTGTGTTGGTCACCCTTGTATGTCGTATTTGTAATACAGTGCCTGGAAAATAATTGAGTCTCAATAAATATACCTTGAAAAAATGACTGAATTAATTTTTAATCTGTAAACTTCTAAAGGAAAACCTTGTGGCTTATGATTGAACTTCACAGACTCTAGATGCTATAAAGATTTAATATTTGATTTTCAAGGAAGAAAGCTGAGGACTCAAAGTATCTACATAGCAAAGTGTTTAGGGGTTCAGTAATATTTACCCTGACAATTTTTTATTAAAGAAGAAGTCAAAGTGGTACATAAAACATGCCCTGAAATGCTGGTGTGATTAGCATTAGAGAGCTGCAATGATTTAAACAATCAGAATAATTACTTATAAAATTTAATTCCTTTAGAATGCAGAGTCATTGCCAACAAAGCCTCCTATTATGTTCCTTATATAGTAAACGAAGATGCATTAAGAAACATAGGGATGGCCAGGCAAAGGAGGCTATTAGTGGCCGGGGATTTGTACCAGAACGCTTTACAACAACTGAATATAATTTTGCTGGCCTATTTGTGAGTTAAAAATATACATTATTTTTTTGGCCCATTTTCCATTTTATACTCCTGGGAGGCCGGCTGAACTATGGCTCATTTTTAACTCCCTCCCATAGCTCAATATTTTCCTTCCACTCAGGTTGGATGGGAGTGAAAGTCACTTTAACATTGTGAGCTGCTCAGGAGCTCACTGAATCTCACCCAGAAACAGGGAAGGTAGAAGCCCCTGGCAGGGGGCTTTCCATTCTTAGCTAAACCTACTTGCTTCGGCCTGAGGGGCTAATCAAGTGTTATAAACACTGATTAAATAAGGTGGGCCATTTCCATCACCGAGCTCCAAAGGGGGGAAGTGAAGGCAGAGCACATGGGACTGGCATCTGCAGCCTCAGGAAGACAATTTGCTATTGCTTAATTCCCTTCTCTTGCAAATGCCAGCAGAGAGCACTGGAGGAGTTAGACAAAGTTTGAGTACTATTCCAACAGGTCACATTTGGGGGCTGAGGCGTCTCATTAAAACTTTCTGTTTTACTGCTGTATATCCATATGCTGTATGGATACATGTATCCAAATCCATGACAGAGGCTCTGTACAACTCCTGTCTTAACATCTAACAGTCCCTGCCAGATGGAACGAAAAAGTTGATTACACACAGCTTTGCCAACATCTCTTGACAGGAAAGAGAAAAAAAGTCCTCCTGAACAAATGAAATGTCAGTCAGAGCTCAGACGTATTAAAACAAGATATGCTATATTATTTTCTTAGATTAGAGATTACTGGTTTCTAATTAATTGCTAAGATGTATAGTAAGCTGGCATGACTGGTTTCATAATTCAAGAATCTTCTTTAATCCAGTTTTGTTGCTGTTGTTATATTTTCACTCAGGTCTCTACTTTTTTGTAAAGTTAGTATTATGCAACATAGAGAGTTGCTTTTTGGAAAAACACTGCTTTGGAATTGGAAGAGGGATAGAGTTTAGCATTTCTTCTTTCTTTCTTAATGAGCTACAGATTATAAAGTGTTAAAGCAGTCTAAGATTTGCAGGGGAAAAAAATGAACTTGAGCTATTCACATCTTGACAGCCCCCTACCCCCACCCCTGCTCTGAGCTGCAGTTTGCCTCACAGGGATGTTTCAAAGAAATTGGGTTGTGTGGCAGTGTGGGTGGGAGGCAGGGAGGAAAAGGAGGATTTTAGAATAAAATAAGACTTTTGAAATGGATTGCAAATTTTCACGGCAGAGAATGTGTCCTTGGAAATCTCTGGAATCCATGCAGGTCCAGTGACATTCACATGCTTGCTTTCTCTCTGGTGGCTTTTCTTGAGGGTTGGATGGGGGAAGATCTGCCTACTAGCCCTGTGCTTGTGGAATCCTGAAGCTCTTGACATGGGGAGTTTATGAAACTGAAATTCAGAGACTTTCATATAGTCTCCAAACAATCTCTTCCTTAGTTTAGAACTTTAGAGCTAAGTGTTACATCGTAGGTTTTCTAGATCTATGCTCCTGAAAAAGTAGTCCATAGTCTGAGGAATAGGCACGTGGCCACCACCCGGGAGCTGGTTAGTAATGAGGACTCTATACTGCAGATCTGCCAAATTTGATCATGCCTTTCAATGGGATACCTGAGTGATTTATATATACATTGAAGTTTGAGAAATGCTATTCTAGATGAGAATCCTTATTTTATGCTTTTGGAAAGCATGACCCTGATCTGCAGAATGATTGACTCATGGCATAAATCAGAACCTCATACTCTGCTTTCTCCTGGAGCTACTCTTCCTCCAAATGGTGCTCTTGAAACTTGAATGAAGCTGTTTGTATATTTGAGCTCACTAGTGATAAAAAACAAATTGGTGTCAAGGTTTCCGTGGTGTCTGATGTAACTGATGGAAAACACCTACGACAGTGCGTAAATCTGTGGTTAATGCTATTACAATGTAAATACCACCATTAGTCTTACATGTTATTATTATCATTAGAGATGTGCATGTGTGTGGCAAAAGTAACAGAAAATGATGGACATTTTCATAGAGGTTGTCTGATTCATCCAAGTGGCTTTCAGAGCTGACCAGGGAATGATAAAGGCTGCTATGGTAATATATGGGTTAAGTTTTTCTTAGTTTCCTACCAGTGCCTCATAGCTTGAAGATTGTCTTGACCTATTTCCCTGGAATTTGGTAGAGTAACACAGTGTGTTTTGTGTATTTGGGGTAAATTTCTCTAGTCTGACCGCTGCAAGCTCAATAATTCCAAATAAATGTGAGACAGCTCACCTCCTGGCCATCAGTCTCTTTATTCTTTTTTTCTTGTCCTCCTTCCCTCTCTTCTTTTTTCTTCTCTCAATGTTTATTGATCATTTACTATATGCTAAGCTCCACAATCAGTACTAGCAAATTAAATACTGCTTAATTTGTGCTCTCAAAAAGATCTCATTATAGAAAGGAAACAGACACATGTACAGCTATTATGGGATGTGAACTGTGAGAGAATAGGAGAAAACAAGATGAGAGAATGAGAGGAGGTTGGATTATGACAAATACACATGGAGCACCTATAATAGCTGCATACTGTGATGGTACATTGTCTATTTATGTTATTTAATTTGTTCAAACACTAGGTGATGGGCAAGGCCCACTGAGGGAGTAATACAATTTTGTGCCTCATAACAATGTTTTGGTCAATGACAGACGGGCTGTGCACACAACAGTGGTCACATAAGATTTTAATGGAGCTGAAAAATTCCTATTGTCTGGTGATGTCAGAGGCGTCAACTGAATATCACAGCACAACACGTTACTCACGTGTGTGTGGTTTGAGGATGCTGGTACAAACAACCCTACCATGCCACCAGCTATATAAAGTTAGAGCACATACAATTATGTACAGTGCCTAGTACTTCATAATGATAATAAATGACTGTGCTACTGGTTTATGTGTTTACTATACTATGCTACTATATTTTTATTGTTTCTTTAGTGTGCACTTCTACTTATAAAAATTATTTATCATTTACAGTATATGGTGTTACACCAATCGTAACCTCAACCCTCTCAAGTTTATCGTGTCTCTTGATTTCATCAGGAGGCCACATGGAATGATTGACATAAGCCATCCAGGTTGGTATAAGCATCTGTATCCTGTTAGCACAGCAACAAAATAAACTAGCAATGCATTTCTCAGAACATATTGCCATTGTTAAGGAGCACTTGATTATATTTGAGGTAGGTCTGACTGACCAAGGTGATGGAATGAAGAAAGGTACCTGTTGGTAGAATTAATAGCGTAAGCAAAGACGGTGGACGAAAGATGGCTCATTCAGAGAGCAATAAATAGGTTTGTTGAACCATGGCGAATACAGAAGGAAGAGTGGGGCGTGAATTGGAAAGTTAGATTGAGTTTGATTTTGAAGGGTCTTCAATGTCCTCCGAAACATCTGGTTTCTCTTTTCTCCACTGACAATTTTAAGTAGGGAAGTCATGTAAGTAGATCTGATTTAGAAATATATCTGGTGTATTGGATGTGAGGAGAAATTAGAGATGGGAACATTAGTTTATAATTCTGTTTATAACAACTCAGGCAAGAATGGCCAAGCCCTTGGACCAGAGCAGGTTCAGAAGGAACAGATAAGTTAAATAACAAATAATCTTCTCTGTGTCTCCATGGGAGGGGTTGAGAACAAGTTGCTTGGCCTACGATCTTGAGTTAGGGCTCATAGCAATCAACTGTGTTGCAGTCTTCTTTGTTCACACATATTTCAACACAGGGAAAGTTGTAAACGGTGGGAAATTAAGTGTACAGGAAAGGGTTAGTACACCAAATTCCTACCATCAGTTTGTCAGATGTCATTTATATCCCCCACCACAAAGAAGCCTAAAATACTTGGAAGTTCATCTCCATGCAGCCCTGGTACCTTTTTTCTACTTGAATTGTAAGTCTGGAACCACTTACAAGTTTCGAGCAATCATGTGCTTGCTCACGGCCCTTGCACTTTACAGGTGAGTTACAGCTGAGCTCCACCTTTAACAGCCAGAGCAGCCCCCCCTGGGATTCCTGGCCAGAAGCTGGATGCTGTCTGTCTTTTAGCCACTTCCAATTCTGGATGTGGGATACAGACCCAGGGCTTGGTAGGTGTATTGAATGGCAAAAATGAACGTCTGTTGTAGAAGATGTTAAATTTATTTTAGGTACCATATTTTTTGTCAAGGGGTATTAATGAAGTCTGATAGGCTGCTGGTGGAATTGGATATAGATGTTTCCATTCCTGTAGGAGAGCATGAGGACAATCACACCTGAGCTATGTTCCAGGGTCCCACACAAAGACACAAATGATCCATGCTCTGCTAACCACTTACAGTGTTTTACTTTTAAAGGGTCAAACCACTTTTACATCTTGTTCTTAAAATCACAGGGTTTAAATAGCAATGCCATATTTAATTAGGGACTGAGTAACACTTCAGATTTGAGGCAGAACAAGCCCTGAAATAGATCCTTTCATCTCTGAAAGGTATATCATAAAGTAGAATTCTTACCCATGAGTGCTGAGCAAAGGTAGCATCAATCAAAATTGGATTGACATGTGAATTATAGGATTTTAGGAAGGACTTTTCTACTAGAATTATGTAGAAAAATGAACACGTTGGTAATAAGATATTTCCAGGTAGAAGTCTTACTGGGGCTAGTTTAATTTTTATGTTATTAGTACAGTTTTTAAAGTCATTAGATATTTACATCTAAGTAGCATTATCATGCCTCCCTTAAGTACGTGTTGGAAAGCTATTGCATGGCAGGTTGGCATACAGGCTTTCCAAGTAGACAGATGTCCTTTCATATGTATAGTCTGCTATTCACTAGCTGACTAATCTTGAACTAACTTAGCTGTTCTAAATGCCCATTTCTTTTCTTTAAGCCAGGGAAAGTAAGATTCACTGAACTGGAAAGGTGTATGGATTAAATGAGATAATGTTTGTAAAGTGTCTGTCCTAGAAGAGTGTGTACAATTCATTTTCTTTGCACTTTTCCCCTTCAAGACAAAATTTGTTTTCCCTCAGACTAGTCAAGCGAATATTATTGATCTCTTGTCAGCAGAGATTGGGTTTTGAAAATTTCATTTTTAAATTAACATACCATAAAACGATCTTTTTGGAGTTCATAGCTATGAATATTGTTGCTACTATAGATTAGTGTAGCCCTAGGATGCAGCACAATTACATCCCCCCAAACTCACTGTACTGCTCCTTTGTACTATCCCCTGCCCCTAATTCTTGGCAATGACTATATTCTCTATCACTATGATTTTGACCTTCTGAGAAAGTCATGCAAATGAAATTTGCACTAAATGAAATTGAGACCAGTCTCTTTCACTAGACATAGTGCCTTTGAGATTCTTCCATGCCATACCAATAGTGTCTTCCTTGCTATTACTCAATGACACCCTATTGTGGAGTGCATCACTGTTTATCCATTCATTCACTGAAAGATGCTTGGATTGCTTCCAGATTTGGGAACTATAAAAATATCTGTGACAAACATTTGATGCATAGGTTTTGTGTGAATATAAATTTTCGTATCTTTGTTTTTAAGAGACAGGGACAGTGAGAGAGACAGAGAAAGAGAGAAACAACTTTATTTAGTTTTTCACATGGCCTTTGTTGCTCCAATACTTAGTTGTGTATGCGGTGCTAGGGTTTGAACCCGGGTCCTCATGCTTGCCAGGCAAGCGCCAAAAACCACTGAGCCACCACTCCAGCCCTAAATTTTCCTATCTTTAAGATAAGATATTCAGAAGTAGGACTTGTGAGTCATATGGTAAATCTATGTCTAGCATTGGAAAAAGACACATAGCACGGCTGTATTGTTTTGCACTCCCACTAGCAGTGTATGAGAGTTCCAGCTGCCCTGTGTCCTTACCAGCACTTGACGTTATTAGAATGTTTTGTTTTAGCCATTAGGTATGTAGAGTTGACTCCTGTGGTTTTACATTGCATTTCCCTGATGGCTGGTGAGGTTCATCTTTCCATGTGTTCATTTATTTATTTGTTACTATACAAACCTCCTCTTAGGGGAAGTGTCTGTTTAAAAAGTTTTAACCCATTTTAAATTGGATTGTCCAATTTTTACTATTGAAATTGTGTTAGATGTACATCAGTTTGTGAATTAATACCCTTACCATATTTATCTTCTGATTCATAAGCACTGCATGCCTCTCCAATTATTTAGTTCTTTGTCTATTACCAGCATTAAAGACACATATCTAACTATCTTGCAAATTTTTAAAGTTATTTTGCGCAGTGTTTTTTAAAAATGCTGTGCAAAATAGATTTAAAAATCAAATTAATGGGGCTGGAGCGGTAGCTCAGCGGTTACGGCGCTTGCCCAGCATGCACGAGTACACGGGTTCAAACCCCAGCACCACTTACACAACTAAGTGTCAGAGCAACAAAAGCCATGTGAAAAACTCAATAAAAATTGATTCTCTCTGTCTTTGTCTCTCTCTCTCTTAAAAAAAAAAATCAAATTAGTGATTGCCACAATGAAATGCAATTAATTTTTATGTGTTGATCTTGCTAAACTTCCTAATTTCTTGGAGCACATTAGTAGATTTGCAGGGATTTTCCTCTTTCTTACATCATGGATTATGCCGTCTGTGAACAGGAATAGAATTTTCAGGTTTTTATTGGTGCTCTATAATACACGGTGGTGGTTGTGAGTGCCAGTTCATTCTTAGTTCTGCTTCCCCTTCCCTCTCCCTCCCCTGATCCTTCTCCTCTACTCCACTTAGGGATGGTTTAATTTCTTTTCCTTTCTCTCCTAAGGTGTTCTCTGTTCAAGGTCACTGTCCACTTGCTGGTTTGATTCTTCTGTGTGTCTGCAGTGGGGGAGACAGGAGGAAAACATGGAGCTCCCTGTCAGTTCTGTGTACTTTGAATTTTTGATTTTTACTCAACAATTCCATTATTATGTACTATTTAGACTTTTCTAAGAGATGCTACATGCATCTCTGTATATTCTGTACAGATATTACAGTAGCACTAAATAGGAGAGATAGTGTGGATTTCGCTTACATATATTACATTAAACCAGAGATTGGATTTTGGATTTCTTTTCTCCTGGTGATTGGGGTATATCTGTATTTCCCCACCCATGCTTTCTTTCCCATCTCTTATCCTTGGGTTAATTTTCTGACCTTAATCTTAAATCTTTAGCCGGGGTTACCAAGGAGTCTGCCAGTAGAACAGGGAAAAATCAAGTGGGTTTTATACACTGATCTTTGGATTCCTTAGCACTGTGCTCTAGGAAATTGAACTAAATTAGTTTAGACACAGGGCAAGAGAAAACTTTACCTCGGCTTATGTTAAGATTATTTCAAATTAGTGAGTTAATGAGCCCCTGAAGCCACAGAAATTATTTGGATCAATTTACAACACAGGAAATCAATGGAAGCTTTCTTTGGTTGGCCAGTGTGGTTATTGGTGATTTTGCAACATTTGCATTTTAAAATGCTAATGTGTGTAGCTGGCATGGGTGAATAGTTGTAATGAGGGGCACCTGAGTGGTCAATCAATGGAAAGAGACAACCAGAGGGATGAGCTTTTTTGAATGATTTCACTGTTTTTTTTTTTTTTTGGGGGGGGTACTATCTCTTGATGGAGTCCTCCTATAAATTCTGGCTTTCTGAAAACATCTTTCCTTTCATTGGTGATCTGACTGCTAAGTTTAAACCGATCTCACTCCATGAAACCTGCTTTCTTGCTTCCTGCTGTTTCAGAATGAACTTTGGAAGGAAAGCCGTCCCTGCCTTTTAGCTGCTGTCCTTCGTGGCCCTGCATTTCAGCCATGGACGCTGACAGCAACACTCTACAGGGTTCACTTTAGTACCTCTGTTTTCAAATTTTTCTGTGCCCAGAGGCTCTAAAAGCTGGTCTGCAACATCGCCATCTGGTGGCTCCAAAGCCACATGGATGAGAGAAAAAAAAAATGTTTTCTAGCTTTTTTGCCAGCCATTTCTTACTCTGCTTTCTGTTGACTTAGGACAAACTTACGAGAGATTCGCGCACCATTGCAGACCTCTGCCCAAACTACTTGTCTTTTCTTGTATGCACATGCCTCAAAGTGTCTGAGATCAATAAGAAAAAAAGCAGGGGCATTTGGAAAGCAACAGGGTTTCTGATAAGAAACTCCAAAAATTATAGAGAGGAAATGGTACTACTGAGATGTATCTGATCTGAATGTGGCTGTATCATTTCCTGCTCTGCTTTGGTAATTTTAGGAGCTTTTAGTCTCCTTGGCACAGGCAACATATTTGGGTGGGGAGGTTGTTTTGTTTGATGATTCTGTGTTTTGGGGTCATTGAAAGAGAATTGCTTCCAAGCCAAAGTCCTTCCTGCCCAGTCCCTTCCTTCACCTCCTGCTCTTGCCTTAGTCCCCAAACACTCTTGTTTCATGGTTTATTTCCATCCTAAACAAAACTGCAGTTTTTCTGTTCCCTGAAATTTTTACTATTCTAGTTGAAATTGTCAGAATGAACACTAGCTGCTGCAGTAATCCTGACGGGAACATAAGCTTGTAGGGAACACAGATCTGTGCTGAGTTTTTATTTCACTGCTATTGCCCTCTCATCTCTCTTCCCCAGCTCGCTCACCGTAAGAGTTCCTCTTTCATTTCTTTTCCAATCTCCCCTTAACGTTATACTATGCACATGTGTGTTTCTGTGGGCATGTGTTTGTGTAGATGTGTTATATATTTTCTCTTTATTAAAATGAAATTCCTGGATAAATAAAGGGGGAGCATATTTTTCTTTCAGGAGTGACCGGTCCTTAAGGATTTTTAACTGTGCCTCCAGGCTATGTCTCCTCTCCTGCAGAACTTCATCAGAGAAAGCATGCACTACAGAATGGGAAGACTTGGCAGCAAAAGCATTGGCGTTCCTGCTTTGCTTTGGCCCCTTCATTGTATGTCCCACAGCTGTCAGCCAAGACCAGCCATTTTGGGAGTTGTCATAAAAGCCAGCGAGGTGCTTAAAAATCATTGTATTGTGCTAAGGTTTAACACAGCAGTCACTTCACCGTAAGAAATGAAACAAGATTGATTGTGGAGCAACAGGAGAGATAAAGTAAAGATAAAATAGAACCAGATGTCTACAGGCCAAATGACCAACTCCTGAACAGGTGAATGTCAAAGTGAGTCGTTTCACATGAAGTCAGAAACATTTTGGAACAGGGATTAAAGTGTTTTCATATATTAAGAAAGATATCTAAAAACTTGAAAATTGCAGACTAATCCATTCAAAAACATTCAAAGAATGGAATCCAATTGTAATTTAAAATTGGGGACTTTATTATCAGGAAAACTCATGGAAAGGCTATAATTAGCTGGATCACTGATAATAATTCACCAATAATTCAGAAGATACATATATATATATATATATATATATATATATATATATGTAATCATGTATGTGTTCTTTAGTTCCCTGCCTATTCAAATTGATATACACAAAATTAAAGTTTATTTTTTTATTCTTCAGTAAATCTCTTATTATCTACTGTCAATCTACACAAATGACTATTAATTTTCTATGAAACTATCTTATTAAGCTTGACCAATTGATTTTTCAAGGTTACATTAAAATAGGAAGTTTTTCAGGCAAGCAACCTAACAACACTAAGAAGTTGTGGGTAATACTTCAGGGGAAATTTTTTAGAACATAAAAATGTGAAATCAAGAAGTCAGGATTGTAGAAGCCAGGGTTATTTTACATAGAAGTAAGTGGCCTCACAAATCACAAAGCCTCTAATTGCTCTGTGTCACAGCATTCCATAAAATAGTAAATGAATCTCATGATCAGATCAAGTTCACCTTCTGTTTGAAAGGCAATGAATATATGTGATACAATTTTGAAGCAGTTCTATTTAAAAAATGGCTGAAAATATTAATTGCACTTAAAAGTTAAGCCCTGTATTGTTTGGAAATGACATATGTCACTCACATATCAGAAAGGACCCAGTTCACAGCCATAGTTACATATGAGCCTGAAGACAAAAATATCTGATAACAGCATGAACTTCATGGTAGAAATTAATGTGCATAAAACTGAAGGTAGGGGAAAGAATATGATTTACATGCAGAGATTCAAAATACAGAATTTGGGATAAATAGGATATGATGGGAAGGACTAGTGAAGGAACGAGAGAATTAAAAACAGATATCAGGAGTTTCATCATGGCCACCCATGACAGAGCTGAATGAAAAATCTCTCCGTGAATGCAGGATGCCAACAGTGGGAGAAATGCTTTACTGTGAGGTGGGTGAGAAGCAAAATTTCTCCCTAAATTCATTACTATCCAAGTAAAGAAGTTTAGTGACATGGAACTGTGGACAAGCTGAAAGTACAGGAAATCCCAAATAATAATTTTCCAGCACCAGCTACCCAGCTGGTGGTAGGCTGGGGTTTTGCCCCAGAGGGGAGAATCTGTGCACACTTAAATAAACTCAGACACAGTGGTGAGTGCTCTGTGGAGGCTGGGTGCAGGACTCTGGTGCTCTGGGGCTGCAGCAGCTGCAGGAACTGAGGGATGGCTTTAATACACAAATTATAGAGTCCCCTGAATCTGATTGCGTGAAGTGCAGTGGTGGCCATTTTTAATCCTTCTGTTTGGCAATACAGGAAACCACTTCCTGTACAGTGAACCCCAAACCACCAAATCCAGAGCAGAATAGGGAGCTCAGTCCTGAGGAGTGGCTCCAGGTCCCCTGCATTTTGATTGTCTGCCCTGGAGGCTGTGTGGGCCTAGCGAACTCTCCCTACTGATCCCATGACTCATGACTCATGTTTAGAGGCTTCCTGCCCTCCCTGTATGTGCCCAATTAGCAGGTGGAGTATAACCAGGATCCTGCTCCATAGGACCTAAACAGCCTGGGGGTTTTGGCCTGCAGGTCCAATAGATACTGCCTGAAACTCTCAGGTGGGGCAGTAGCTAGTGCAGCCTCAGAGACCAAAGAACAGAAGTGGCAGCCTGGCTTCAGTCCTTTCCTCTAGTTTTGGACCCTGAATTCTGTGAACAGAAGCAGTCCCATAGGTCCTGGGTGCTCCAAGTGGGATTGGGCTTCCACACCCACAATGGTTATATTTGAGACCTCCACAAACCCTTATCTAGCTAGGCTGGAATCTCCTTCATGCCAGCCTCCCCTTGCTGTGGTTGTGAATGCCCCACACATCATCTCTTGGGAAGAGGGGGTATCTCAAGACACTCAAGAGTGGGGGGTGATGATGGTCCTAGGTGAGCTTAGTTCAAGCTGGCCACTCTCCTTGGAACAGCAAGAGTCTCTACAGCTGCACCAGGAACCACAAGACTCCCAGTGGCTCCTGGGTCCCTGGCTGAAGAGGGTCAAGTGTTTGGGCAGGCAGACACTAAACTGCCCAAGAATGCAACTCAGGTGGCCCTAAAGTCTGTGCTCACAGGAAGCAGGGAAGGTGAATATCTGCAACCTCTGTACAGGAGAAAATTAATGGGAGGGCTCCTGGGAATCTCACTGTCAGCTGAGGTCACCAAAATTCATTCCCTCCAACAAACCAACTGGGAAGTGGCTCCACCTACAAGTCAGTTGTGAACACAAACCCCCACAGTGCATTCTGGCCTTGGTGGTAATAATTCATTACTTCCCCAACTCCTTTTTTGTTGTTGTTGTTATTGCTGCTGTTCTTGGAATTGTTGTTCCTTGGTGTATGTATTTTTTTGTTTCTTTGTTTGTGTGGTTGGTTATTTTTTACTGTTGCTATGTTTTGTCATGGATGTCTGCTGTGTCCATATTGCTGGGATTCAACCTGTGGCTGTCTGCAATATTGCAAACTAGTCCTCAATCTCTTTGGGCTGAAAAGACCCCCCCAGTCTCTACTACCCCCTTCTTCACTTTACTCTGGAAATTCCTAAACTGTATTCTGATCTCTCTCATCCTCCCTCAAAGGAATTATCCCACTCTCATCCCATTTCTATCTTCTTATTTTTTGCAGAATAGTCTACATCATCTCTACTACCTTGTAGCTCTATATCCTAATTCACAAGTTCCACACTACCTTCCTACCTTATTCCCTTTGCTCTCTAGACATTTCCCCCCCTCATCTACAGAGGTCCTAGTTAACTGAAGTGAATGTCATACTTAAAAATGGGTGTTTGTTTGCTAACCAAGTGTAGTGTGAGAGCTCTCATGGAAAAAAAAAATTGCTAATCTGATTGTTCTTACAGGTGCTAATCAACACCGTAAAAGCTACAGTCAACATTGTCTGTTGTATGCATCGGCTGCACTTATTGACACCTACCCCCATCCCATGAGGTATTGGAAAAAATAAAGGTCCATAATACTTCACAGATTGGGGTGCCAGCCACTGAACTGTGCTACCCAAATTGTACCCCAGCACAACTAAGCAAAGAGATAAAAAGCTCCAATATCATCAACAAAGTCCCCAA
Organism: Aplodontia rufa; assembly: GCA_004027875.1. Classification (NCBI taxonomy): domain Eukaryota; kingdom Metazoa; phylum Chordata; class Mammalia; order Rodentia; family Aplodontiidae; genus Aplodontia; species Aplodontia rufa. The sequence goes on from PVKS010000261.1 coordinate 45,360, forward strand.
GAGAATTGTTCAGTGTTGGGCCTCAAGCCACGCTCCTAGTAACTGAATATGAGGAAAAAGAGAAACAATCCTCAACCCCACAGCTCTCCATCCAAGGAGTACATGGTCAGGGTCCTAGATGAAAACCTAGAAAAATGTATCAACAATATGATTAGTAATCCAATCAAAGAATTAAAAGAAGATTTAAGGAAAAAGATGAGAGCAATTTCAGAAGATGAGAGATCACATATATAAAGAGATAGACATTCTGGAAAGAGATGTAGCAGAGCTCTTAGAATTGAAAAATATTGTCAAACAAATCAAAAGCTCATTGGAAGATACCAATACCAGAGTAAACTCAGTAGAAAATAGAGCCTCAATTTTCAAAGAACGAACATTAGACAATGAACACAGGCTGAGCAACGTTGAGTTCAAGGAGGACAGACAAGAAAAGAAGCTTATTGACCTTGATCAGAACTTCCAACTAGTATTTGATGAGATGAGAAGAAATAAATGAGAGTAATTGATATTGAAGAAAACTTTGAAAAACAAACAAGGGGCATTAAGAATCTTCTGAGTGAAATTGCCAAGGAGAATTTTCCCCATATCAGAATTGATACGGAAAATCAAATTCAAGATGCCTAGAGGACACCAAACAGACAAATGAGAAATTCACCAAGACACGTCGTTTTAAAAATGACTAACAGAGATATCAGGGAAAGAATCCTAAAATCAGCAAGGGAAAAATACCAAATCACATTCAGAGGCAGACCAATAAGGATTATTATTGACTTCTCAGGTCAAAACAATAAAGGCAAGGAGAATATGGAATGATATTTTTCAAATTTTGAAAGAAAATGATTTTCAGTCAAAGATACAAAACTCAGTTTTAAATGTGATGGGGAAATTAAATACTCCAATGATTAATTCAAGCTAGCAAGGTACATGAACACAAAGCCTGCTCTACAGAAAATTCTCAAGGACATGATTCATTCAGAGGAACAAACAAAAAACTTCCAAAACCCTTAAACAGAAAAAAAAGTCAATAATCACACAACACACTAAAAGATATCCAAGATGGTGCAAAACACAGCAATAGTCACAGTAGTCAGGGACCCAGATTCCCAAATCTATTCTAACTTTGAATGTGAATGGACTCAATGCCTCAATCAAAAGACACAGATTGACTTACTGGATCAAAAAACAAAATTCAACAATATGCTGCCTACAGGAGACATACCTCACAATCAAAAATAGACACATACTGAAGGTGAAAGGTTGGCAAAATGTCTCCCAGGCTTGTGGCCCCATAAAGCAAGCTGGTGTTATGATCCATATATCCTACAAAGTTAATTTTGACTAGTCAGAAAGGATAAAGAATGTCACTATATCAAAGTAAAAGGAACAATTCATCAAGAAGGCATAACAATAGTTAACATTTATTCCTCCAATTACAACCTTCCCAAATATATGGAAAAAGTATTCAGGGACATTAAACCCCTCATTGATCTCAACACAATAATACTGGGTGACTTTAATACACCATTATTAACAATATACAGATTATCAAAGCAAAAAATCAACAAAGATATATCTAACCTAAACAACTCTAAAAATCAACTGGACTTAAAAGACATTTAAAGAATATTCCATCCCAAATTGTCAGTTTATCTTCTTCTTAGAAGTTGCTGATCCTAAAAAAAAAAGAAGTTGCTGATCCTTCTGTATTTTATATTTAACAAATATAAAAAAGTTTATATAGTCCCATATATCTGTCAGACCACAATGGTGTGATATTAGCAATTATTAGCAAGAAAAACGACAGAAACTACTCAAATATTGAAAATTGAATAACACTCCCTTAAATGAAGAATGGATAAAATAGGTAATGAGAATTGAAATCTAGAAATTCTTGAAAATGAATGAGAATAATGAACCAATGTATTGAAATTTCTGGGTTAGAATGCAAGCATTCTTATGAGGTAAATTTATAGCACTGAGTGTCTTCATCAAAAATCAGGAAAGAGCCCAAATAAATACACTTATGCTCCAACTCAAATCCCTACAAAAATAGGAGCAATCCAATCCCAAACCTAATACAAGACAGAAAATAACTAAGATCAGAGCTGAAATCATTCAAATTGAGAAGAACAACAACAAAAAATACAAATTATCAACAAAACAAATGGTTGATTCTTTGAAAAAAGAAATAAGTTCTACAGATCCCTTGCCAACCTCACTAAAATGAAGAATGAATTGAAGTAAATCAACAAAATGAAAGACAAACATGGAGATATCACCACTGACTCAACCAAAATCCAGAAGATGATCAGAAATTATTTTGAAAAAATATACTCTTCCAAGATTGATAATATGAAAGAAGTGGATAAATATCTTGCCACATATAACATTCCCAAATTAGCACAGAAGGACATTGAAATTCTAAACCAACCCATCTGAGATAGCAAAATCAAAACAGCAGTCAAAGGTCTTCCAAAAAAAAAAAAAAAAGTCCAGGACCTGATGGATTCATGGCAAAATTCAACCAGACCTTTACAGAAGAATTAAAACTGACCCTCTACAAGCTTTTTCATGAAATTGAAAGGTTTGGGACCCTCCCAAACACTTTTTATGAAGCAAGTATAACCCTAAACCAAAAACCAAGAAAGAAAGATCCAGAAAACAAAACTACACACCAAATTCTCTCTCTCTCTCTCTCTCTTTTGCTTTTTGTAAAAATTATTTGATAGACATGGTCTTACAATTTGGAGGGGTTCATCATCAAACAATCAAGAACAACAGTGTAATGACAGAACAAGCCAATACTGGTGCCAGATCATGGTTTTCCCCCTTTGGGTTCCCCATGGTTCCATGTTTCACTTTACTTAAGCCCCAAGTTAATTGGACTTCTTATGGATGTTGGAGGTTCCCCTTGGATTAGATTCACCCATACTACCTCCCTTTGGTCACCTTGATGTCCTTCCTGTTCCCTTCCCCTCTCCCTAGCCCCCTCCCTATGTCCCCCAGGAGTCTTAGCACAGTTCCCCATAATCATGTAAGAGTTCATACATATTGAGGTAACTGTTATGTAAGACATCTAATGAAATATTTCCATTTATATTCTAGCTTCCACAAATGAGAGAAAACATTCAGCCCTTAAGTCTCTGAGTTTGGGATACTTCACTTAGCAAATTTTTTCCATCTCCATCCATTTGGCTGCAAATGCCACAATATCATTTTCTCTTATAGCCAAGTAGTATTCCATTGTATATATGTACCACAGTTTTTGCATCCATTCATCAAGTGAAGGGCATCGGGGTTGGTTTCATAATTTAGCTATAGTAAATTGGGCTGCTATAAACATCAATGAAGCTGTATCTCTGTAGTAAGCCAGTTCTAGCTCTTTGGGGAAGATACTCAGGAGTGGGATAGCTGGGTCAAAAGGCACTTCGAGCCTAATTTTTTGAGGAGTCTCCACACTGCTTTCCAGAGTGGCAGTCCCACCAGCAATGTAACAGTGATCCTCTTTTCCTACAGCTCGTTCATCACCTATCATTGTTTGTATTCTTCATTTTTGCCACTCTGACCGGAGTGAGGTGAAATCTCGGTGAAGTTTTTATTTGCATTTCTCTTATTGCTAGTAATGTAGAGCATTTTCTCATATGATTATGGGTTTTTTGGACTTCCTCCATTGAGAAACTTCTTTTTAATTCCACAGCGCATTTATTAATTGGGTTATTAGTGGTTTTGGTATTTAATTTTTTGAGTAATTTGTATATTCTGGATATTAGTCCTCTGTCTGAGGTGTAGCAGGCAAAAATTTTCTCCCATTCCACAGGTTCTCTCTTGAGTTTCTTGACTAAGTCCTTAGCTGTGCAAAACCTTAGTTTAATTGCATCCCATGCATTTATTCTTGATTTTACTGCTTGTGCCATGGGAGTCCTGTTAAAGAAGGCTCTGCCAACCCCTATGTCATGTAATGTCAATCTTACTTCTTTTTCAAGCAGTTGTAGAGTTGCTGGTGTAATATCCAGATCCTTGAACCATTTTGATTTAATTTCTGTGCAGGGAGAAAGGTAAGGATCCAATTTCAGTTGTCTACATATGGCTGTCCAATTTGTCCAACAACATTTGTTGAACAGGCTATCATTCTTCCACACTATGCTTTTGCCCCCTTTATCAAATATCAGATAGATTAAGGTAAGAGGGATCATCTCAGAGTTATCTACTCTATTCCATTGGTCTTCTATTCTGTTTTGGTACCAATACCATGCTGTTTTGGTCACTGTAGCCTTGTGGTATAATTTCAGGTCAGGAATTGAGATGCCTCCTGCCTCCTCCTTCTTGCTGAGTAATTTTTTGGCTATTCTGGGTCTTCTGTTATTCCATACAAATTTGAATATTGCTTTTTCTATATCCGTGAAGGATGACGTAGGTATCTTGATAGGGACTGCGTTATATCTGTATAGGGCTTTGGGTAAAATGGCCATTTTTATGATATTGACTTTACCTAACCACGAACATGAAATGTTTTTCCATCTACTCAAATATTCTATAATTTCTTTTTTTAAAGTTTGATAATTTTCATTGTATAGGTCCTTGACATCCTTTGTGAGATTTATGACAGACCCATAGCAAACATTATGCTCAATGGCAAAAGACTGAAAGCATTTCCTCTAAATTCAAAAATGAGACAAGGCTGTCCACTTTCACCACTCTTATTCAATATAGTCCTTGAAACTCTTGCCAGAGCCATCAAAAAGAGAAGGAAATCAAAGAAATTCAAATAGGAGAAGAAAAAATCAAGTTGTCTCTATTTGCAGATGACATGATCATCTACCTAGAAGAGTCTATAAGCTCAACCAGGAGACTTCTGGAGCTTATAAACGACTTCAGCAAAGTGGCTGGTTATAAGATTAACACCAATAAATCATTAGCTTTCCTATACTGCAGCAACAAGGACGCTGAAGAAGAAAGCAGGAATTCTGTCCCTTTCACCATCTCCTCCAAAAAAAATACACACCAATTTCACTAATGAATATAGATGCAAAAATCCTTAATGAAATTCTAGCTATCTGGATCCAAAAATACATCAAAAAGATAATATATCATGATAAAGTGGGCTTCATTCCAGGAATGTAGGGCTGGTTCAACATACACAAATCAATCAATGTAATTCACCACTTAAACACAATTAAAAATAAAAATCATAATCATCTCAATTGACACAGAAAAGGCCTTTGATAAAGTTCAGCACCCATTAATGCTCAAAACTTAGGAGGAGATAGGGATTAAAGGAAGATACTTTAATTTTGTGAAAAACATTTATGACAGACCCATAGCCAACCTTATGCTCAATGGAGAAAGACTGAAAGCATTTCCACTTAATTCAGAAATAAGACAAGGATGTCCATTTTCACCACTCTTATTCAATATAATCCTTGAAACCCTAGCCAGAGCTATCAGACAAGAGAAGGAAATCAAAGAAATTTGAATAGGAAAAGAGGAAGTCAAGATGTCTCTATGTGCTGATAACATGATCTTATACCTAGAAGACTCAATAAGCTCGACCAAAAGACCTCTAGAGCTTATAAATGATTTCAGCAAAGTGGCTCACTATAAAATCAACACTCATAAATCATTAGCCTTCCTATACTCCAGAAACAATTCCACTGAAGAAGATATCAGGAAATCTGTCCCACTCACAATTTCCTCAAAAAGAATAAAATACTTGGGCATCAATCTAACAAATGATATAAAGGACCTCTACAACAAAAACATATTGAACATTAAAAAAAGAAATTGCAGACAACCTGAGTAGATGGAAAAGCATTCCACGTTCTTGGTTAGGCAGAATCAACATAATCAAGATAGCCATTCTACCAAGAGCCCTATATAGATTCAACGTAATCCCCATCAAGACACCAATGTCATTCTTCATGGATATAGAAAAAGCAATTATCAAATTCACATGTAACAACAGAAGGCTCAGAATAGCTAAAAAATTACTATCAAGAAAGAGGAAGCAGGAGATGTCACATTTCCTGACCTGAAATTATAATATAGGGGTATAGTAAAAAAAATAATGTGGTATTGCTATCAAAGCAGAAATGATGACCAATGGAAAAGAACAGAAGATATTGAAACAAACCCCCAAATTCTTAACCGTCTGATATTTGATAAAGGTGGCAAAAGCATACTGTAGAAGAAAGATAGCCTGTTCAAAAAGTGGTGCTGGACAAACTGGACAGCCATATGCAGACAATTGAAATTGGATCCTTACCTCTCACCCTGCACAAAAATCAAACCAATATGGATCAAGGATCTGGAAATTAACCCAGCAACTTTATAATTGCTTGAAGAAAAAGTAGGATCAAGACCACACGGCATAAGTGTTGGCACTACCAAGAATTAAAGTCAAGAATAAATGAATGGGATACCATTAAACTAAAAAGGTTCTGCAAAGCTAAAGAATTAGTCAAAAGTGTCAAGAGAGATACTACAGAATAGGAGAAAATCTTAGCCTGCTACACCTCAGACAGAGGGCTAATATCCAGAATATATAAAGAACTCAAAACCACAAATAATCCAATCAATAAATGGGCTAGGGATCTAAATAGAAATTTTTCAATAGAGGAAATCCAAAAAGTACGTAAGTGTATGAGAAAATGCTCTACATCACTAGCAACAAGAGAAATACAAATCAAAACTTCATTGAGATTCCACCTCACTCCTGTCAGAGTGACAAAAGTGAAGAATACAAACAATGACAGATGCTGGAGGGGCTGTGGGAAGAGAGGAATGCTGCCACACTGTTGGTGGGATTGTAAACTGGTACAGCCACTCTGGAAAGTATGTGGAGATTCCTCAAAACACTAGGGCTGGAACCACCTTATGACCCAGCTATCCCACTCCTGGATATTTTCCCACAAGAGCTAGAATCAGCATACTACAGAGATACAACTTCATCAATGTTTATAGCATCTAAATTTACTGTAGCTAAACTGGAACCAACCCAGATGCCCCTCACTGGATGAGTAGATTCAAAATCTGTGGTACCTATGTACAATGGAATTCTACTTCGCTATTAGAGAGAACAATATCATAGCATTTGCAGCCAAATGGATGGAGATGGAAAAAATTATGCTGAGTGGAATATCCCAAAGTCAGAGACTTAAGGACCAAATGCTTTCTTTCATATATGGAAGCTAGCATACAATCAGAAACAGACTGATAATTGGCTAAGGTAATAATAATCTCAACATGGGTGCATTTTTACACAAGCATGGGGAACCCTGCCTATGATGCTGCGGTATGAAGGGAGGGGACAAAGAGGGGGGATGGAAATAGGAGGGGACAAAGAGGGGGGATGGAAATAGGAGGGTTATCAAGGCAGCTGGAGGGAAAAAGTAGGGGGATTATCAACCCAGTGGGAACCTTTGACTTCCATGAGAAGCCCAGCTAACACGGGATGAAGCAAGGGAAACATGGGATGGGAGGAAACTAAAGAGGGGAGACCATGGAATGGCATCAGCCTTTGCTTGCTGTCATTATGCATGCATTTATGAATATATGGCAATGATTCCCTCCTATATGTATGACTATGTTGAATGAATTAAAAGAACAGATTTCATATATTCAATTACCATATTAGTCATTAATTTAAGAAATACTTATTGAATATCATAAAGCAACAACAAAAACAAGTATTGGTTCTTGAGATAATTCCAGCACTCAATTGTTTTGGTCAGTTTCTCAAATAAATATCCTATTTAAATAAAATCAAATAAAAGAACAAATAAAAATACGAATCTAAAATGAAGGGCAGGTGATTTAAAATATGTTTAAACCCTTTCAGCTCAAATTGTGGACTGTGGATTGGTGGCTTCAACCTCTTCCATTACAGATTCACTGTGAGGGACCATCAGCATGTGGCACATCAGTCACATGGATCTCTATTCTCAGAAGCACTGTGTGCTTGATTTAAAGCATTGTTGTTGCCATCCTGAATTTCCTAATTTTTGAACAAAGAACCTTGAATTTTCATTTTGCTCATGACTCCACACCATGAGTTGGGTTTCACCTCAGAGCTATTGAATAAGAACCTACATGTTAACAAGATTCTTAGGTAATTCATATGTTCCCTAAAATTTAAGAAACATTTTTTTCTATCATAAAGAAAAATTTTAATGAGCAGCATGTTTTTTCCTAACATTATATATCTCATATACATGTTTTATCATTCATTGCTTCGGCCTTGAATTAGCTGATGATTCATTTATATAATTGTCTATGCTGATTGGACCAGGCTGGTCACATGGCCGATCCAGGACCTGGGGGTGGAGTCAGGGCGGGGTTATCAAAAGAGGAATGAAGAGATGTGAGGGGCTGAGGCCCAGGGAGTGGCCTTCAGAGGTCGGGGCCCGCAAAGATGGTGTAGGTCAAAGACACTGGTGCTTGGTAGACGCTCAACAATTTTTTTCCCTTATTGTGCTCTGAGAATAGGGAACAGCTCTATTGGAAGACAGAACAGCCTTAGGTTCATATTCCAGCTGAGGTACTTGTTAGCTGTGTGGCCCCAGGCAAGGTGCTTAACATCTGTTTCTCAGTTTTCCTATCTGTAAAACGGGATGACTAAATGATTTATTGTATGCAAAGTACTTGGAACAGGGCTTGGCACATAGTGAGTGTTCAATAAATCTTAGTTTTATTATTTATAAAATGGAATAGTACCAACTGGTATGACTCATGTGGATTAAAATCTCTTCCCTCCGCTCCTCTCCCGGGTCTTCATACAGCTCCAACCTTCCCCTGTGGGTCTCAGATCAAATGTTACCTCCTGTATTAGTCCTTTTGGTGGGAGGTGGGGGGGGTCACTATCACAAATCCCCAAGGCTGGGATCTTATAAGGAAACAAGGTTTCTTTAGCTCACCGTTTTGGAAGCTGAAGGACCCAATGGCACAGCACTGGCTCCAGTGAGGGTCCCCTTGGTGACATCACAGTGGCAGGAGTGTGTGCAAAAGGACAGATCACATCCCTCAACAGGAAACCAGAGCGGTTTGGGCTGGGGGTCGTCAGCTTCCTGTTACTATAACAAATATCTGAGATAAATAAATTAAATAAGAGAAAAAAATATTTTGGCTAGCAAATTTGAAAAATTCTCTTCACTTTTAGGTCCCGGGTTGGGGGAAGCTCATCAAAGTGGGGTTTGCATGGTAGAGCAAAGCTGTTCACATTATGGTTGGGAGGTGAAAGGCAGGGTCAGCCTCCCATTTCAACAGTACTCCCCCAAAGGCCAGAGAATTCTGACTAAGCCCCAAAGCTTAATTTCCAACACCTTCCATTAGCACCAACCTGGGAACAAGTCTTTAAACACATGGTCTTCAGTGGATATTCCACACTGCAGCAAATTCTCTCTACAGATAATCTCAATTGCTATTTTTTTTTAAAGTAGCTGAAAAATGTATGTGGTCCTGCCTGGCATGGTGGCACATGCATGCAATCTCAGTGACTCAGTAGTTTGAGGTAGAAGGATCACAAGGTCAAAGTCAGCATCAGCAATTTAGCAAGGCCCTAAGCAATAAGTGAAACCTTTCTCAATAAATAAATTAATTAATTAATTAAAAAATGTGGTCCTCTTACATATTTCTTCATGAACAAAAAAGTAGGCAACCTTTTCAGTTCAAAATTCAAATTCAAGTGACAGAATAAAGCAGAGGAGTAGTTGATATGGGAACTAAAGGAAGAAATAATAGGGAATTAATGAAAGAAAACAAAATAGGAAATTTGAAGAAAAAAATACTGAAAAGGATAAAAAAGTTGCCTAGTTTTGTTTTGAGTTCCTGAAATGAACTTCTAAAATCCTTGGAATTTCCTGAATGATGCAAATCTATTTGTTTTTTATGAATCCGTTGGATCACACCTGAGTTTGTAATAATGAAATCATTCAAGACGGGCCTTATTATAACTTTAGAGTTATATGGAGGCTACTCACCAAAAAGACCAGCCGTGTGATTTTAGGATTCAGATTTTGAACTAGCTTATTCCCTGGGGAAAAGTGCAGAACTAGAGATTGTGTTAATATCATGGCCAGTGATTTAATAAATCATACCTATGCAGTGAAACGTCAATAAAAATCCAGGACACTGAAACTTTGTGGAGCTTTCTGATTATGTGAGTACAATGATGTAGTAAGAAGGTGGATTATCCTGATTCCATTTGGAGAGAACATGAAGGGACCCTCCCAGACATTGCCTTATGTGTTCCTTCATCAGATAGTTTCTGAGTTGCATCATTTGTAATAAAAATGTAATAATGAAAATAGCCCTTCCTGATTTCTGTTAGTTATTCTAGCAAGCTCCCTGGAGGAGTCCTGGGAACAATGGACTTTGTATCTATTTGTTCAGAAGTGCAAGTGATCTAAAAACCTCAAAAACTGTCATCAGAAATGGTAGTCACATTAGGAATTACACCTGTTAAGTTGTGGTGTCTGCACCAATTCCAGGAGGTTAGTGCTAGAATGGGATTGTAGTAAATAAGTGGGTGGCCACATAGTTGGTATGGTATCAGAACAAATGTTAAAAAGGTAATGTTGGCATTATTTTGTGTCCTCCACCAAGGAGGACCCTGCTCACAAAAACATCTGCTAAACTTAAGTGAGTATCCTAAAGTAGCCAAGCCTCACCTCTGCTATAAACACATGAAATGGCAGGTCAGGAGAAATCAATTCATGGGGAAGATGTCTGTTCATTCTCAAATATCTCAAATCTCATGAAGGCACAGGATGACAACAGGAAGTGCGGGAAATGAATCACTTTCCACAACTGGGAAATACTAACCACAAAGCCGAGCTTATGATTATCTGTGAATACTTGTTCCTTCAAAGCTGGGAGTCCTTAATCTTCTAGGATCTGTGAAAGAATTTTATGATAAAAGGTATAGATGATTATCTAGACAAATTCACACACAAATGTAATTTTGCTTACAATTTCATCAGGTTCCCAGATCTTTTGAAACCTGTCCATTTCTATCTGGTACATTATTGGAGGCCAGAGCTTCTGCGTTATGCAATAGCATGGATTGGTGAATTTATAGGCTCAAAATGTTATCCTGAAGGAAACCAATGTAGGTTTTCTAATCTGCTCCAATCAATAGATATTTTCTACATTAATAGTTTGTTTTCTAAATCATTTAAGTGTTCTAAGAATATTCTTTATACATAATCCTATAATTTATGAAACCAATTTCATACTGATACATGTTGTTCTCAGATTTTAGTTATTATAAATACTGCTGTGATAAATCACCTAGGACATAGTGCTTTGAAAAGGTGTCTAATTTTTATTTTTATATTTTTAGGAAACACTGGTAGGGATACACTTTCTTAGTCAAAGTATGCGCACTTTTTTTTGGCTTTGAAACATTTTGCCAAGTGACTTCTTGACAAGTTAGATCAAGTTAACTAAGTAAAAATGGGACACAAACAGGTGTACCACCAACTGGTAACAATTAAAAGCATAAAACTCTAAATTTTTCCAGTCATTGGCAAAAGGACAGGTTGGAGGGAAAAGTGACACCTCTTTATATGTTTCTTTGATTAACTGTTGTGTTTGGGTCTGTAGCACTTATTATTTGTTATATAGTACCTTTGTATCTTTTGCTTCTTTTTTGTGTGTGTTTGCTTGAAGAGGAGTTTCTTTATATTTTTTTAAATCTTTTATTTTCCCCTCAGAGAAAACAAATTTGGAATATAAAATTTTTGTTTGGCATAACCATTTTGTTTTCCAAACTCCACTTGCAACTTCAAATTTATTTATGGTGACTTTTTAAAATATAGAAGTTAAAAAGAAAGATTTAGTTTAAAATCAACTTTTCAATTTCTGATTTTTGTTTTCCATATCATTGTTAGAAAAGAGTTTTGTTTGGTAGAACTCTGTAGCATATTAACTTGTAAAATAAAAACTTAATGCACATAAATCACCTAGAAACTTTTAAAAGCCTACCCTTGATATGAGACATCTTTAAATGAAGGATATTAATATTGAAACTTTCAAAAGCTTTTAAACTTTGGATTTTAATTTTTCTAAAAGGCGGGATAATACCAAAAAGGACAAAATCTTAAATCAAGCAATCTGATTTAAAATATTGGTTTACCATTTAGTAACTAGGAAAATCATCTTTCAGCCCCAAATTTATTGAATATGGTAAAGACATACTAAGTAATTGTAATGGCACATGTTAATTACTCAATAAATGTTTTTAATATTTTCAATTTTTATGGTTTTTGAGAATTTTACCATCATTATAACTTGCTTCCTCACTCCTCTACCTGTCCCTTCCCTCCTTTTCTTTTTCTATAAACATATTATACTTATATAGCTTGATTTTAAAGAAAATTTACTGAAATATTTGATTTATACAAAAACTGTTTTTTTATAAATATGCAGGTTTAAAAAGCAATAAGGCAATGCAATAAATACTTCCACATAAAAATCAAATTACTAATACTTTGAAGATCTGAATGTTCTTTTTGATCCATTTAAAGTCTCCCATCAACAAATAATTATAAATTTACAATCCTGGAATTTTTTTCACACTTCTTTGATTTTCTATATAGTTTACCATAGGTACATGCTTTTGAACTTTATAAAAGAGAGGTCATATTGACTATATTCTTCTTTAACTGCCTTTTTAGACATTAAATGTTGCTTTCTGTATCTGAGATTCAACATATAATTGGATTTCATTCATACTTACCTTTTAATAATGGTTTAAATTATATGAATGTATTTGCAGTTATTTATAAAGTTCTTTAAGGATTTCTATCATTATGTGTCTTTTGGTGCACACATGACAGAACATGCCTAGAATTCAGAATTCCTGGATCTTAGACAAAATCAAATTGTTTTCCAAAATGAACCACTGACTCTGTTAGGAGTGCATTATTATTATTATTTCAAACTTAGTCAGCTTTTAATCACCTCACAAGAACAACCTAGAGGAGAAAAAGTTTATTTTGGCTTATAGTTTCCGAGGATTCAGTTCCCAGCCAGCTGGCTGCATTGCTTTAGGTCCGAGTGAAGCAGAACATCATGGCAGAAAGGGATGGCAGAGGAAAGTTGCTTGCTCATGGCAGCATGGAAGCAATGTGTAGGGGTAAGGGACAGCAGTGGATACAGTCCACAAGGTCCTTCTCTCAGTGACCTACTTCCTCCAGCCATGGGCTATCTGTCTATAGTTTTCAAATGAATTAATCCACTGATGCGGTCTGACCCCACATGATAGAATCATTTCTCCTCTGAACATCACTGTATTGTGTAACAAATGAGCTTTGCAGGGGACCTTCCAGATCCAAATCATAATAATTTCCTATTTTCCTTAGCATTTAAAACTGTCCTTTTTTTAACTTTTGCCTATTTGGGATTGCCAAATGATACCATGCTGTTCTCTGAATTTGTAGGCACCTCCATATTAACAATTTTCTTATTTTTGTGATCAATCATTTTTCTTTTCTACAAAATGTTTATTAAGTCCTTTAATAGTTTTAACCTGGTTGTGTGTTTCTCACTGGAGTCATTCTTTATGTATGCTGTACTAATTCTTTTTTAATATTGAAAACATCTGCGAATGGCTCCCCATTTCTAACTTATGTATTCATTTTCTTTATGGAATACATTGTGTTTTTGAAGTAGTATATTTAATCTACTAGGGTAAAACTTTGTATACCATGAGACTCAGGGAATCAATTTCATCTCCCCCAAATGAAAATTTAGAAGCACATTCATTTAAAAAGAAAAAAACTAACAGCATTTTGATCTGAATTAAGTTGTTCCACAGGTCAGTGTAGAGAGAGCTGACAGTTTTCAATGGCAAGTATGCTGTTCCACAAAAATAAATAAATAAGAACATCCTTGTATTTACTTAGGCTTTCTTTAATCTCTTTGGACCCATGTGTATGATATTCTTTATAAAGTTTTATGCATATTTCATTAGTTTTATACCAGGAATAGATTGGCTGCTCCAGTAATAATTGGTGTTCTGTTTTTATTTGTTTCCTTTTATGTTTTTTATTTTTTTGGTGGTGGTCCTGGGTAATAAACCCAGGTCCTCACACATTCTAGTCAAGTGCTCTTCCATGAGCTAAATCCTTGGCCTTTTTTATTTTACCTTGCAATCTTTCTACCTAGGCTTCATGAGTAGCTGTGATTACAGGCCTGCACTACCATACCTGGCATCTTTTTTTGGTTAATTAAACAATCTACATATTTAAGATTTGCATAATAAATGTAATTGAGCTGTGTAGAAGAAACAGAAAACTTGGATAACTATTATTATTTAAAACTGTACTGGTTTTTTGTATTTACCTATTATTATTTATGTCAGCAGAGCTGTCACTGGTGGCAGTTTAATGTACTTCTTCACAGTCCTTACTGCATTTATTTTTCTGGATCTTCAGTGTTAGCCAGAAAGAAAGATAAAAGGGAATTCATTTTGAATTTCTGAATTTAAAGTAGCTTCTCTCTCAGCATGGTGTTGGTTCTTTTATGTTCTCAGTGTTGGAGGTGCCAAAAAGCCTGAAAAGGTTTTTCCTATTTCTCATGTCTATCAAGACACTTTATAATTAGATGTTGGTTATTTTATTGAACTATTTTTCTTCCTGTACTGAGGGGATCACATGGTTTTCTACCCTTAACCCATTAATGTTGTAAGTGACATTCTTGCTTTCCTGACTGAAAACTATCCTTGAATTCCTGTAAAAGCCAGTTAAGTCATGTATTTTATTAATCTTCACTTCACATTATTGGGCTGCCAATATTAATTTCTGGTATTTTGATGGAATCTACTTGTAATATTAGATGGCCTTAGTATTTTTGAAGCAGAGAACCTTTAACTTTTGATGCAATTATTGAGGGAATTATGCAGATTTCTTTTCAAGCTATTCATTCATTTCATCTAAACTTTCAAATTTGTTAACATAAAGATGATGATTACATACTCTAAGATATTTGAGCTGTCACTGTTTGTATTTGTGCTACTTTCCTAATATTTTTTATTTGTTTCTTCTTTTTAAAAAAGCATCATTCCAGTCATTGCTCACCTTATCAAATAAGTTCACTTTTAGCTTTATTTTCTTCTCTAGTTTATCAATTTTTTTTTTTGGTACTAGGGATTGAACCCATGGGTACTTAACCACTGAACCACATCCCCAATTCCTTTTTATTTTTTAGGTTTTGAACTTGAAATCCTGCCTCAGCCTCTCAAGCCCCCGGGATAACAGGTGTGCACCACTGGGCCTGACTTCTATTTATTTATTTATTTATTGTTGTTGTTATTGTTAGCATGTTCTTTTCCTAATTGCTTAATTTGGATTCTTGACTCATCTAAAAAAATAATTTCTTCTCCAACTCTCCCACTCTAGGGAAGCTTACCACCATGTTGCAAGCAGGCCCATGGCTGGGCCCATGGGTAAGGAATTAAGGTGCCTGTTCAACAGCCAGCATGCAATAGCTACCTACCAACAGGCACAAGGGTGATCCCAGAAGCAGATCTCCCAGCCCTAGGCAAGTCGTCAAATGACTGTAACCCTAAAACACTTCTTAACTGTAATCTGCTAAGATACACTGAGCCAGAATCAAGCAACTAAGCCACTCACAAATTCCAGAACATAGAAACTGTAAGATACTAAATGTTGGTTATTTTAAGCTTAGCACTGGGGGCAATTTGTTATAAAATAGATAACCCATAAGTCTATGTGTATGTATTATGTAACAATTTTAATATATATATATATATTTATTTATTTCAAGGTGTTCTTACTGCATTATCTACTCTTTAGAAACTCTTTAAACTATTGCTCCTCCTTTAGTAGTTATCCAAAAATTGTACCACATACAACAATTAAAATATAAAAATTTAATATATATAGCACTCTGATCAATATAAAAATCTTTGAATACTCAGTGGTCACTCTCATTTAAGCTGATTCTGTAATCCAGTTACTTATCCTCTCAACATGTTTTTCAATCCCATATTTATTAATTCTTATTAACATTATCTTAGTTAATCAATATTTGTTTACACTTAATCACATATTTACTAATTACTTTGATACCAGTACTTGTATTTCAAATCTTCTGTTATGAATCAATCTTCTTGTTCCAAATGAAAACCCTTAGAAATGACTCTATGTGTGGTCTGTCATTTTAATGTTCTGAGTTTGGCTTATATGAAAATAGTTTTATTTCAAAGTTGCTTTGCATTCTTATTGCTATATATTAAATTCACATAATTGGGCAGAAATCAGAAGCGTCAACTTTGAAGAAAATTTATATAGTGAACACACCTGTGTAACATAAATCAATATTGTAGGGCATTGTAGCTCCATAGACTCTCTCTGCTCATCTCAACTAAACCCCCCAAATTAACAACTTCCCTAAGCCATAAGCTAGTTTTGCCTTTTTGTGAAGTTCATATAATAAAACTTTATAGCAAACAACTTTTTTAATGTCTGACTTCTTTTGTCCAAAGATATGTTTGTGAGATTATCATGTTGTTACATGTAAATGTAGTTTGATTTTACTTCCATCCTTGATTTTACTTCCATGAAGGTAGAATATTCCATTATTTTTGCCTATCTAACCCTCAATGGACACTTCAATTAATTTCAGTATTTGTCTTTTATAAAGAATGTGGCTATGAACATTCTAGTAGGTCTTTGGTGTACATATGTATGTGCTTCAAATAATTGCGGGTGCATACATATGCATGTATTCAGCTTTAAAAGATACTGCCAACATTTTCCCAAATTATGTGTACTGTTATGCTTTGGATATGAGGTGTCCTCAAAAGCTCCTGTGTTAATGCAGGAATTTCAGATGTAAAATGAGTAGTTTAAGAGAGCTGTGATCTAATAGGTTCATCCTAGTTTGAATGGATTTACTGGGTGGTAGCTGTAGGCATATGAGTCCTGGCTGGAGGAAGCGAGTCACTGGGTGGGGGGCCCTGGAAGGGTGCATCTTCCCTGCAGCCTCTCCCTCTTCCCTTTCTGTTTCCTGAGGGACCCGTCCATTAGCTGAGCAGCTTTCTCTGCTGAGCCCTTCATCCATGATGCTCCACCTTATCTTGGGCCCCAATGAACTTGGCCATCTAAGAACTGAGAGCTCTGAAACTGTGAGTTTCAAATAAACTTTCCCTCTTCTAAATTGTTCTTGTCAGATAATTTGGTCACAGCAATGCAAAGCTGACTAACGCATCTACCAGTTTGTACTTTCATAATCAGTGTGCCGGAGTTAAAATTCCTCCACATTCTTGATCTTGGAATTGTCTATTCTTTGCATTTTAGTTACTCTGGAAATTATGTAGTCATAGTGTGGAATTTCTTTGGCTAATGATGTTAACCTGATTTTCATATTTTCCTTGGCTATTTCGATGCCTTCCTTAGAGCAAAATCTATGTAATACGTTGGCCCATTTTTATTTTGAATTGTATACATTTTCATATTAACATATATAATTCTTTTAGGATTTATATTGGATTAAAAAATACCTTATTGGACACTACAAATGCCTTCTCCCACTCTGTAGCTTACTTTTTGACACTCTTGATGAATAAAATTTCCTAAATGTAATATAATATATTGTGTCAATTGTACTCTTTCTTTTGTTGATTGCATGTATTATTAAAGGAATCTTTCTCTCAGTAATGTTTTGCAGTTTTTATTATAGAGCCTTGCCCATCTTTCATCAGACTTATCTGAAATTTTATGTTATTGTAAATGCTTTAGTTATTGTACATTTTCATTTACATAATGTGCCATGTCTCATGGACCAAATATAGGCACAAGATCAAGGCAAAAATCAATGTGTGGGGGATACACATGGAGGGAATAAATGATGTCAACAATCAGAACAGAAAGAAGTACCTACCACCAAGAAATTAATTAATCAAAAATACCGTATTTATTGTCATTACACATATTATTAAGCATTTACTATGAATTGTTTTCCTCTTTTTATCCTTTTCCCTCCTGTAAAAGTTCTACCAATTTTATTAATCTTTTCACAGTATCAACTTTTAGTTTTGTTTTCTTTGGTGTGAATATTTAAAACTATTTATTTAGATATTTAGCCTTATTATTTTTCTCTATTTTCCATGGGTTTAATTTAGTGCTTCTTTTCTAATATCTTAATATAGGCTCTTACAGAATTGATTTTCAGATATAAATATCCCTTTAAGAATAGCTTTAGGTCATCCCATAAGTCTGGAGATATAATACTTTTATTATCATAAAGTTTAAAATATTTTTAATTTGCTTTGACCTAACGTTTATTAAAAATATATTATGTAATTTCATAATACAGATTTTCCACTAATCTTTATTTAGTTAGCTTGAGTGTGACTTTGCTGTAGTTAGGCAATGTATTTTGAATGATACTTAATTCTTCTAAATTCACTGAGACATATTATAAACCAGTATTTGGCCAATTTAAGGGAAAGTTTTCCACATGAAGTTGAAAAGAATGCATATTTTAGGTAAATCTTAGCCTTTTAATTGAATTTAGTCTAATTTATATTTAATGAAGCTGCTAACATAGTTTAGAGAATATCCACCATTTTGCTATTATTTTATTTCTGTTCCATGTTACTTTTGTTTCCCCTGCTTTTGAGTTAATGAGATTTTTTATCTACTTTGTTTCCCTCTATTTGATTATGTATTTGATTTTATTTTAATGTTAAATGTAGAGATTGCAACATGCTTCGCTACAGTTTAATAGAATTTAAAAATCATTTGACAGTTCATAAAACCTACAATACTTGAGCTCCATTAAACCCCTTCTGTCTTGTAACATTACTTTGTGTTTTAATTCTGTATATATTTTTAAACTGTTCAGAAATGGTTTTGTTATTGTTTTGTGCCATCTACTTTATCGGCCTCTGGCTTCTTCCTGCTCCAGGCTTTTCAAAGGACAGCCTGGGACATCCACCAGGAGCTCTCAGCACCAGCAGGTCCTGAAATCTAACCCTTTCCTTCTCAGCAGCATAAGGCAACCAGACAGTGGTGCATTGACAGTGGCCTTCTGCTTGGCCTCTCAGCCTTCTGCCCTAAGCAGTTTCAGAGTTTGTTGTGTCTTGAAGGAAAGCAAGGAGGGTTAGGTTCATATCATCACCTCTTTCTTCTCATTTAAGCATCTGATCCCTCAGGCCTGAAATGTTTCTTTCTGCAGCTTTCTAGATGGTCATAAAAGGCCCTGTCTTCTCCATTGACTGGCAATGCCCCTCTATCTAAGTTCTAGGGGACATCAGATCTAACAATGCAGAGAAGTGAATATCTGCTACAGAAAGTTGGTTGTTAATCCTTCCTGAGATTTGTCCTTTTCCAAATATTCTTTCTCTTAAAACAGGTCTACCTTTTAGTTCTAAGATTTCTTGCAGTACGTACCTGTGTATATTTTACTGTGGTTTTCCAACTGTCGGCATGATCATTGCTCTGCCACGGACTGTTTCATCATGCTGGAAATAAGTTGTGTGTCCCTTTACCATGTCATATATTTGGGTTTTATTTATTTTTCATTATATTTAGGTTCTTTTAAAACATGTACTTGTCAGATTTTCAATGTTTCTCGTTCTTTAAACATACTAAGTGTACTTATTATCCGTGATGTTCTTTGAACTGCAGTGTCTGAATCCTTTACAGGCTTGATTCTGCTGTCCTACTAAGGCCTCTTGTTCTCTGTTGTGCTTAGCATTTGTGCTATGGGCTCATGCCCTCTGGAACTTTATCTGTGGGACATTTTCGATACATGAGTTTTAAACCTCTTCTGCTTCAAATAGGGTTTTGCTTTCAAAGGAGACTGACATGCTACCAACCTAGAGCCTCCAATTGTCCTCAAAACAGAGGGGATTAAAGCCGTCAAGATTTGGCATTTTCTCCCAGGGTGGACACAGGCCTTAGTCCTTGGCTACTGCTAGGTAGTCTCCTTTTCACTCCAGGTTTGGAGTTTCAGGTTTTTCTTTGGTTTATTGCCAACTCAATGATGCATTTAATGTATTTTAACCTTTTAGTGTAGAGTTAAAAAAAATGATACAGAACGCCACACAAAAATATATAGCTTTACATGTAAATACTCTCACACAAACACCTAGGACATATAGTAGTACCTAACTACCACATCTGTTTGCTCCATATCAGGCATAAAACCTTTCCCTTCCAGCTATAGTATCCCATTCTTTATAGCAATCACTTTTTTAGATTTCCATATAGTTTCATCAAACACAGGTACATTCAGAGATGTTAAAATTAGTTGTGTTTATTTTTAAATTATTTGATTTGTCTTTTAGTAAAGATAAATATTTATAAATCCCCCCTTAACTTTTTCCTTTTTTTATATTTAGGTATTGAAAACAAAACTTCAAAAAATGAATTTTACTGATTACCTGTTCATGGTGATGTTCAGCAAGACTTTGTCCTGCATGTCCTGTGGGTTGGTATCTGGCCCAGAGATTTCAGGTTTAGGCTCCATCCTTCAACAGGTCTGCAGGGAGTGGTAGCTACTGTCACCGTGGGCCATAGAAGGTTTGGTTGTCTGTCTTTATGTTATTAGCCTTTGTTTAAGCTCAGTGCATCGATCCTTTCATTAATGTGGGGGGCTACCAATGGTGCTATTTTATTTTATCTTATATTTTCCATTTATTACTTGCAATAATTTTATAAATGTTTCTCCTTCTGGTTATCTAGTGAAACACAGCACACAGGAGATGGATAACAAATGCTTGATTTGTTTACATGCTAGTTTTTGCTATAATGCATTCACACATTCACATTCACCAGAAGGTGATCAGTGCCCCCCCACAATTATGTATACAAATGCACTTGAGTAGTTAGTGCATATATTTAGGAATAGACAGATGTAAATATATTGGATAAGTCAAATTGATTGAAAATATTATCCTTGCTGAATAAAAAGGGCTTCTCTTTGTCATCAAGACCCTCTTCAAGTTGTCCTAAAGCTCTTTCCGAAAGACCTCAAACTCCACCCTTCTCTCGTTCAGGTC
This sequence comes from Aplodontia rufa, assembly GCA_004027875.1. Classification (NCBI taxonomy): domain Eukaryota; kingdom Metazoa; phylum Chordata; class Mammalia; order Rodentia; family Aplodontiidae; genus Aplodontia; species Aplodontia rufa. The sequence goes on from PVKS010000261.1 coordinate 66,391, forward strand.
CTGCCCCACAAGTCCTGTTTTTCTATGGAAAGTCATAGTCTAAGCAATACCAACTCTCATTTTATTTGATGGTTCATTGTTTACAGGCCTTCACAAGATATTTAATGTATCCTGAATTTATTTTTCCGTAAGAGAACTACCCAGAATATTTTATCAGATGTATTATTACAGGAAAATAGAGTCTATTGCTTACTGAATCACTGGAATGCCATACTATATTTCTGCAGCTAGAATATTAATTTATTTTTATTATGCATTTGCATAGCTGAATCATAAGTTTTGAAGACAATCCTCTACTTGTGGACAAACGTTTAGGCCTCTCTCCCCCTCAAAAATTAGATTTATAGAAATCTAAATAATGGTTCTATGATTAAATACTTGTATATCATTCTGCTGATTTCCTTAGTTCAATTTTCTATGGATGAAATTTCATTTCAAATTTTGAGTGTTCTAATGACTTTTAAGTAGATTTTAGTCCTTTTTCTGTCCCAACCCCCTTTCCTGCTATTTTACTTGAGGGGAGAGAATAAAGAAGACAAAAGAGACTCTGGGGCATGAGCACTCTAATTTTTTCACTATAAAGTTATATGTGGGCAATCTAGTCATCAGTAAGTGCAACAAGAATTTGGTTAGTGCATTATGTGCCCCTAGAATCACGTAATCAGACACTAAGCAAATTGATCAATATCAATTCCTGAATTTTCAACCTGAAGAAGCAAGTCTTGGCTTTGAATTGATCTGGTTATAGGAGGGAGGCTCATTCTGAGCAGCCAGACAGTTTACACGACGTGTTCATGTCTTAGTTGAGACCAGGACCCATCAGCAAAATACGCTGAAATAGACCCTTTCGGATAGTTGGTCCAGACAGAGTTAAGAGATCAAAACTATTCCTGCTTCCTCCACACCAGAGGCGGCTGGACTCCTGGCATCACCCAAACACCACCACCACCACCACCACACACACACACTCTTCTATTTCTAACCGTTTTCCAGGACTGAGAACACAGTCTTCATTCACTCAGTTGCTACAACCTGAGAATTAGCAGATAGTAGTGTGTGCAAGGGTGCATGCACTCCCAGCAACAGGGACGAAACTCTCTGACTTTGGCTTAGAACCCTAGGACCTGGATGTTAAGAAAGGCATAGTTTTCTGGGGAAGGGGGGGGTGGTTTGGACTCAACATCTGATGGCCATTTCACAAGGCACGGCAGCATGGAGGAAGGGGGTCAGGCATTAACACAGCTGGCAACCCACAGTGTTAAATTGTCCGTAAAAGCGGTTGTTAAAGCCAGGGAATTTTTTTTTTTTTTTAAATGCAGCCCTTCTGCAGACACTCCATGGGCTGCTTATTCAGGAATTTTACAAAAGCTCAGGGCTGGTAATGAGGCCTCTGGTCCTCCGGCAGCCAGCTCAGCGTGACCATCGGACCACGTGATCCCTGTACATTGAGGCCTAATTGATGAGGTTTTGATGCTTAAATGGAGAGCTGATTGCAGGAGTTTCAAGGAACTGCTGCTAGTGAGGGCTCCGAGGTGAAGGGAAATTTTTACACTTCATTCCCGGAGCTCAACTAATGACTGTTAGGAAATGAAAATGAACTTAGGGAGAAATGGAACAGGGGAGGGGAACCAATGCCTCTGGGCCAAATTCTGTAATCTGATAGTCCCTTAGCAGGAGGCAGCGAGAACAAAATGCCCTGGAATACCTTTTGCTCACTCAACTCCCAGGTGCAGGGAGCTTGTTACATTTCTGATTGTGGCTGGTGCCTCTGGTCCTGGAAGGTTACCTTCCTGGGAAAAGCCAATGCGTAAGCATGAGGTGCTGTATGAACTGTAAAATGCTTCCCTCCTGGTGTGCAAGCAGACAGGCTGATTCCAATCCTGCCCCAACCATGACCCAGATCTGGGCAACTTTCTTCCTTCTGCTCTGAGATTCATCATCTGTAACATTTGGGATGAAGTGGTGCTTTGCTGCATTGTTATGAAGAAAATCTCTTTAGCATTATTATGAAGATTAGAAGAAATAATAAAAGCAGGCAAGGAAGCTGGCATGGGCGGGGGGTGGGGATCAGACCCCTCTCCATCTCTTCATTTGTGCCATTATTGATGGTAGGTGAGCTGCTTGTTCGGTATGAAGAACCACCGAACCAACACTGACTTCTATCCTGTGCTTAACATATAGCAGGCACTGTGCACAAATAGGATCATCCCCTGTGGTCCTGGTAGCCTCCCAAGATGCTACAGTGTCACAGCAGCCCGTTTTCTTAGGTGACCTCCCCTTTCTACTAATTGCTTCCACCCCACCCCCTTTCTTATCACACTCCATTTTCCTGGGCAGTATAAGGGTCAGAGCTTTCTCTAGGCTAGGTTCTCCTTGCCAGCATTGTGTGTGGAGAGGGGCTGCATCCTGTTGGGAAGGAGGACATGTGACACAAGGCTGCTGGATCTGCTTGTAGGTGAAGGTGAGCCAGGATGCCAGGGAGGTTCTGAAATGAAAGGTGAATGGGAAGGAAATCCAGATCGAAGGCTGGCAGTCTGCAGCACTCACTTGACGAAATAGCTCAAAAGGGATATGGGGAGGATCTGCTGTTTCTGTGGCTGAACCTGTGAGGAGGAAGACTTGGTGGCATTGCTGACTTGACCAAGACTCTGGGGAGGCGGGGCATGAGTGTACATCCCCTGGGTTTTGTTCAGATTTCATTCTTATTTCTGTTTGTTTTGGTTGTGAGAAAACTTCAGTTCACCTTAGGCATGTCACATGGGAAGTGGCTTTTTCTCCTGTATGCTAAACCTTCCTGGTAGACAGCTCCTTGTGATGGACATAGACAATGACGTCACCGGGATCATCATCTGCACTGCATGTTGCTACTCACAACTAGGACTCCAGAAACGAAAACTTGAGAAAGTAGCCCACGGTCACTTTCTCACCTTCTCATTTACTGACCTCTGCTCAGCCCAGCACCTTCTGGATTCTGCCCTTCTCACTACTATGAAACTTTGCTTGCCAAGGTCCTAATGAACAGCAACCTGTTAATTGTTAGCACTGATTGCATCCCAGTCTTTACTGTCTGTGCCCTCGCAGCAGCCTGTGAAACTGTTAAAACGAAGTGCGTTTCTTTGTTTACTTTTCTAATGCCACTCTTGGCTAGTTTTCTTCCCACATTGTCTTTTCCACTCCCTTGCTAAAATACCCCCCATATACAACTCTTGGATTTCACGAATACCTCCAACCCAATCACCTGGCTGTGTTCATGGACCTCCTGATCATCTTCTGTCTCCTTTATTTCTGCTCTGTTGATCTCTATCACTTTTTTTGCTTTTTGCTACACATTCTGGAAGTTTCTTAATGCTGTCTTCTAACTGCTCAGCTTTTTTACTGACATATTTATTTTATAATTTCTAGGACCTGGGTTTGGAGTTCCAAGTGTTTTTTTACCAGTTTCATGGTTGCAATTTTGCTTATTAGAAAGCAGGGAGAGAAGATATTTTTTCTCTCTGCAAAGTCACTGTTTCCCCTGAACTGTGTATCTATATTTGTTTTGGTCTCTATTTTTCTTTTTTCTTTCTTTCTTTCTTTCTTTCTTTCTTTCTTTCTTTCTTTTTTGCAAAGGGGACAGGGTGGGGAATGAATTTTATTTAGTTTTTCTTCGTGTGTCTTTCATTGCTCTGACACTTCATTGCATACGAGATGCTGGGGTTTGAACCCGCATCCTTACACATGCCGGGCAAGCACCGAAACTGCTGAGCCACTGCTCCAGCCCCTTGGTCTCTATTTCTCATATAATTAACTATCCTCAGATGTTTAGAAGTCCTTGATTTATAGCTCTTATTTTAGAGATGTTAAAAACTTCACTGGACATTCTCAGTATGTGGCTGCAGTTTGCAAACTTTGGGGATTCTGGCTCCCCCAGTTAGTGGGGAAATATCTTTTATTTATTTCTTTTTTTTTTCTTGTGGAACCCAGGAGGTACTCTTATCACTGTGCTGTATTCCTAGTCATTTATATTTTTTTATTTTGAGGCAGGTCTCACTAAGTTATTGAGGCCAACCTCAATCTTGGCTCCTCCTGCCTCAACCTCCTGGGTTGCTGGGATTACAGGCATGTGCCACTGGGTCAGGCTTTCATTGATTTCCTTAGATAATTCCTTTTAGTACAGTGAGATCATCCTGAGAAGACTGTATTGGATTGTTGTTTTGTGAGTGAAGAGCTGGTTGTCATCAATTTTGGAACTGAATAGAAAACCCAAAGTGATTTATAGATACATTGCAATTCCCCTCAAAATGCCAATATTATTCTTCACAGAACTAGAAAATAGCAATTCTAAAATTCACATGAAACATTAAAGACCCCAAATAGTCAATGTAATCTTGATCAAAAAGAACGAAGATGGAAGCATCACATTACCTGGCTTCAAAATATAGTACAAATCTATAGTCATCAAAACAGCTCAGTTGGCATAAAAATAGACACACAGACCAATGGAACAGAATAGAATGTCCAGAGGCAACACCATCCGTTCACTGACACCTGATTCTCAACACAGATGCCAAAATATACACTGGAGAGGTCTCTTCAATAAATGGTGCTGGGATAATCAGATATCCATAGGCAAAAGATTGAAACTTGACCCCAATCTCTTACTGTGTATAAAAATAAACTTAAAATGAAGCAAATACATACATGTAAGACCTGAAACTACTAGAAAAACAAAATCATGAGTGAAACTCTTCAAGACATCAATAAAGGGAAGTGCTGGAGAGTGATACCAGCCAAATTATACTGTTATATTTTATGCAGGTACAAAAATGTAACAACAAATCCAATCAATATGTACAAATATAATGCATGGATTAAAAAGTGGGTAAAAAGACATCAGTATAAATAATAGTTTTTATAAGACCCCAAAAGAACAGGATACACAGGTAAAAATAGACAAATGGGGTTATATTAAACTAAAAAGCCTCTGCCTAGCAAATATGGTCAACAGAGTGAAGTGACAACCTACAGAATGGGAAAATATTTTTCAAGCTATTCATCTGACATAGGATTAATATCCAGAATATATAGGGAACTTTCAAAACTCAATAATGAAAACCAAATAATCCAATTAAAATGGACAAAGAATATGAGTCAACACTTCTCAATGGAAGAAATTCTTATTTGAACAAGCTATGCTGCATACCTGTACAAAAATGTAAATGTTTAATCCCATTGTCAAATATTTTGAAGAATAACAAGGGATGATAGGAAGGGAGGAGAAGGGGAAATGTTGGAACTAAGATAAAGCAAGGTACATTCCAAGCAGTTATAAATGTCACTGTATATACTATAGCCATATATATAAAAATGTTCTTCATAGGTATAAGAATTATGTCACTGTGTTTGGGTTTTTTTTAGGAACAATGTAGGACCCAGAAGAAAGGCAAGGGATCAGGGAATGGGAGGAGGAAGGTAGAGGGATGTGGGGTGGGGTGTATCGAACAGATTATGTTGCTGAATTTTGCGCATCTAGGAATATGTCACAACTAATTCCAACATTACATAAATCTATAATGGACTGATAAAAATAAATTTTTAAAAAAGCTGCTCAACTTCATTAGTTATCACTACAACCATAATGAGCTACCATCTCATCTTGGTTAGAATGTCCTTTATCAAAACACAAAAAATAACAAGTGCTGGTCAGGATGTGGAGAAAAGGGAATTCTCATACACTGTTGGTGGGAGCATAAATTAGTATAGACACTACAGAATATAGTATGGTATTTCCTTGAAAAGCTAAAAATATATATCCAAAGGAAATGATAGCAACATATCAAAAAGACACCTGCAGACACATTTGTTGCTCCATTAGTCACAATAGCTAACTTATAAAATCAACCTAAATGTCCATCGGTGGATGAATGGATGAAGAAAATGGGATGGTGTATACACAACGGGATAGTATTCAGCCACAGAAGAAAAGAATGATATCCTATCTTTTGCAGGAGAATGAATGGAACTACAGGCCATTATGTTCAGTGAAATAACTCAGATGCAAAAAGAAAAATTCTGCATATTTTCTCTCATATGTGGCTATCAAAAGAAAAATCAATTAGCATGTGTGGTAGTGATTACTAGAGCCTGGGAAAGGGTGTGGGGGAGAATGGCGGACTCTCACATGATGGGTACTCATACGTAGAGGAGCAATAAGACCTAGTGCTCTACAGTGCACAATGACTTGCTATGTATTTTATGAGTAACTACAAGAAAGGAGCTTGAAGACTACAAACACAAAGTGATGAGAAGAAATGTTAACTCTCCTTATTTACTCTTTACATAATGTATACATGTATTGCAATATTGCACTTGTTTTAGATCAGATTTTATTATATATGTGCAGTGCAATATCACACTTTAGTCAAGTTTTTCACCATTGTGACCAAAAGACTGGACAAGAACAACCTTAGGTGAGGAAAAGTTTATTTGTTGCTCATGGTTTCAGAGTTCGCAGTCCATAGACAGCTGACTCTGTTGCTGTGGGTCTCACACTAGACCAAGCACCACGGTGGAAGGGTGTAGAGGAGGAAAGTCCCTCGGGACGTGGCAATTGGGAAAGAGAGAGCTCAGATCTCCAGAGATAAAATCTATACCCTAAAGGCTTGCTGCTGGGGCCTGCCTCCTCCAGCCGCACCCTACCTGCCTACAGTTACAATCCCATGAGTCCGTTCAAGTGGATCAATGCACCGATTAGGGTGATTAGATTAAGAGAGCCCATTACTCAATAATTTCATCTCTAAACTTTCTTGCATTGTCTAACACATGTGTTTTAGGAGGACCCCTCATATCTAAATCAGAAAACACTGTACCCCATAAATAGGTACAATCACTGTTTATGAAAACATTTTAGAATGTTTTTAAGGATTTGGATATGTTTGATTACTCGGTACATATTGTATACATATATTGCGATGTCACACTGCGCTCTATAAATGTATAATCACTATGTGTTAATCAAAACATTTATAAGTGTTTAAGTATATGTATGTGTTATTTACTCTAATTCAATTATTACACTCTACATATGAATCAAATTATTACTCGGTAGCTGTAAATTTGTACAATTAAATTAAAACAGCAAAGAAAGAACATAAGCATCAATAGCTTTACATGAAACAGCGCATACATGTCAGTATTCAGTATCCACGGATGTGCAGAAGTCCCCAATTTTTAGCACATTGGCAACTGTCCTAACTGTACCTGCTATCTACTGGTGCAGAGAGCTGCTATTATGCTTTCTCAAAATACAGATCTCCACTTCTTTACAAGGGAGTGGGAAAGACAGTGAGCTAACCTGAGTTGTTGAGAGGATGTGATGACTTCTTAAATAGATTTTCAACCAGTCCTTATTAATTTAGATCCTTTCCTTCAAACTAGCATGCTCGATTTCCCCAATTAGTGAGTCGTTGGGAGGTTCTGGTGTAAATTATGTTTGCGGTTGGATTTGTTTCCTGCTTGTTTGGACTCAATTTTCTCAAGCCTCAGCAATCTTTTACTCGTCCATCTGATTTGTACCATTCAAATTTAGTTATTGTTTACACCTCTCTCATCTTCCATATCTCTGAAGGGTTTGCTCTTAAAATACCCTTATTATTCTTTCAGAGAGGTTGTAGGAGGAAACAGAAGTAGCTGTAGGTGGCCGATTTACCATCTTTAAGTAATCCTCTTTGCTTTTTATTCGCTTAATCCACACTCAGTAGCAAAATTTTAGCAATATCAATGATATTTCTGTTTAGTTCTTCACATACTTGAATGATAATATGACTGCAAATAGCATTTTTTTGTTCAAAATTATTTTTTCTTTTACTTTAGAGATAATCTCCATTCTTTCCTTGAAACAAGAGGTGCTAGTGATGAATTTTATTTCCTTCTTCTCATTCCTTTCTAGATAATCTTTTAAAAATCGCTGTAAGCTATTGTGCTGTTCTTTATTCCTTGGTGTTCTGTTCTTTTTTCTTTGCTTGTTTATTTCGGTTTGGTTTGCATTTTATCATCTGAATTTGCTAAAATCCTTAAATCTATCCCTCTTGTCTCCTAATTGTTCCTGCATTTGGGACATACTTCTTCAACTGGAAGGTCCAGACCACTCATTGACTCCACAGGTATGTTCTCTCTGTTCTCTTCTTTAGCACTGACATTTTATTTAAGTGCTCTGAGTGCTACTAACTACCTCACACAGCAAATCCTGTTTTTTTTTTTTTTCTGTTGGTATTTGAAACATATCTCCATCTGTTGATTTCTGTTGAAATGTCTGTCTTTTGGTGTTGCTCTTCTTCAGATACTAATGTTTCATTACAAATTTCTCTTTATTGCCTGTCTTCAGATAAAGATGGGAACCTTGTGTTACAGGAAGGATGTTCCAGCAGCTACTCTGCGGAGAGCTAATGTTCCTTTCTGCTCTGTATCACCAGACACAGGGCTGTGCTTCTCCCCTGCAGAGCCAGCCTTCCCTGGGATCTGAGTGTTGGGGCAGGAAGAGGAGGTAGGAGAGGCCTCCTTGCCTCTGCTGATCACATCCACTGTCTTAGACCCCAGGCGCCTTGGGGGTCAGTCCCACTGCAATTACCAGCCCTCTACTGCATGAGGTGTGGTGTTCTTATTCACTCTAATCCCATCTGCATCCCACTTCTAAAAGATTATTCGTTATTTCTGGTCCATTGATAGTACCCCTTCCAATTTTCCAGTACAATTATTTTTAAGTAAATATTTTAAATAAGTTATTCTATGGATTTGTGGTGGAAGTGTAGCTTGTAACTTATGTCATGCCAACATCTTTTACCCGTTCCAATGTATTTAATATTTTAGAAATGTCCCTGTTCATTATTCTGCCCCCTTCAGTTTGGCCTCCGCTATAGCATCCAAAGTGCCTGACTTAACAGTACCAACGTGCTCTGCTCTGTACTGAGAGAGCCAATGGAAGCTTTCTGCTGTTGTCTTCTTAGGCTCTCGAGCAGACTTCAGCACAAGTCCCCCTCCTTTCTCTTACTTTGTGAAACCCCACAGTGTCCTTACATTCCTTCTTTCTCTGGTTACTCTCTCAGTTTCCTCTCACACCTGTTGGAAACTTCCGAGGCACTTCTGAGACTCCTTTCCTCTTTCTTGATGATTCATCTGTTTAACGAACTTTCAATCCATCCGGAATCTGACGTAATGACTTCAGGGAAGCACATGTATCTATTCCCTTTGGGATGCTTTTGCAATCTGCACCTTGGGAGACTGCAGGTGACTCGATGGTGAGCTCCATAGCTGGGTGACCCTTTGGAGTTGTTAAACAGGTAGAGAATTCAGGGTCCCTAACAGGCTCCATAATATGAGGGGTAGGGGGAAGATAAGGAATTTTCAGCTAGATCAAAATAACATTTCCAGCCAGTCATGTTGGCTCATATCTATTAGTCCCATATACTTGGGATGCTGAGGCAGGAGGATCTCTTGAGATCAGGACCAGCTTAGGTCACATGGTGAGATCCCATCTCAACCAATCAATCAAGCAGTCATTAACATTCCTTCTTTTTTCATTTATTAACAACATAATAATGAGTAAATTTATTTTTCTGAATCTTCGTAACCTAATCTGTAACAACATATTGTTATATTCAACCCCTATAGGATTGAATTACATCATGCCTAAGGTCTCAATAAAATCAGATTATTAAATTATTTGTCCAACAATTGTCTGAATGCTCTCTGGAAATTTCCACTTCAAACTCTTCTTCAAATTACAGAATTCTGCCTCATCTTACCCTTTGAAAGCATTATTTCTATTTTATTTGACAACTCCAGAGTACTTTTCCCTCCATTTGGCCAATCTGCCATGGAGTGAGGACACACACCTCTCTGGATTCCAGATAAGTCACTTCGTGGTGGAGAAGAGGCATCCCCTGTCCTGTGATGCCCCAGGAGGTGCAGCCAGGAGGTCCGTGGTGTGCAGTATCAGCATCAACACTCCGAATGCTATGAGACGGTCATTTCTCACTGTGGACACTTGAAGTCAGTCTCTGTCTCTCCCTCTCCACCAGGAAAACCTCACTTCTTAGTTCCTCAGAAGGTCTATGTGGATACTGGCACACACTGGAGTCTCAATACATATAATACTTCAACAGGAGTTGATTCCCCCACATAGTTAAAGGGAATTGGAGAACTCCATATTTTGCAATGTTCATCTTTGAAATTTAAAAAAATACTTAAAAAACTATATATTCTTAACTCAATCCTCAGTGTGTTTACCAGTGTATGTAATGTGTATGATACATATATCACCTTTTCCTAGATTTTTGCAGATGGGGAAAGTTTTTACAGATGGGGAAATAGAGAAACAAAAAAAAAAAGTTTTGTGTCTTGCCAAGTGTGGCAGTGTTTGCTATAAAGGAAATGAGAGCATTTCAATGTATTAAAGCGAACTGTGTTAGCAGGTATATATCCTTTCCTTAGAATTTTTCTTTTTCTCAGGAAAAACAATCCTTAAATAACTTTGGTCCAGCAGATTGCAAAACATGTTTTTGGCTTCATAATTTGAGTATCACATCAGAGAACAATTCTGGAAAAGGGAAAAGTTATGGGGAAATAAAATTCTGCTCTTGATTCACTTGACTTTACTTGAGTTGTCATGGAATCTTGTGATTGCCACAAGTGTCATTGTCTCTGTTTAATAGTATCTGAGTCTAATGGAGGGGCCATCTGCCAAGGGGCTGTGCTTGTAACTGGGAGTTCATTGCATCTCTCCCATTTATCTTCAAGGTATCTCTATATTGGTTCTGTGTCAGGTACTGCTCAAGGAGTAACTGTGGCCTGCAGATGCATAAACAGTTTGTACATAGAGAACTCAGCTTTTAATTATGTGCCAAGAACATGATCACAGTCACTGATCTTTAAACAAGAGTGTAGAAAACTGATAGCGATAAATTTCAGACATTTTATCTTCAACTCTTCCTTTCTCCCTTCCTCCTTCCCTCCCTTCCTCCCTCCCTTCCTTCCTTCCTTCCTTCCTTCCTTCCTTCCTTCCTTCCTTCCTTCCTCTATGTATGTATCTTTGTATCCATGTGTCTATCCATCATCTATTATATATGTATACATATACCTATGTAGCAGACAGCATCTAGAATTTTGGAAATAATAAGGAACATAGATGCCATTTTCTCCAGCTCGTGTGCTAGGCAGAATTGTTAATTTGATGTTCAGGAAAGGGGATCATAAACCCCAGTTTAATAACAGCATCCAGAAAAGGCAAGGTTATTAAGCTGGGGTGTTGGGGAAAGGGCATCGTGAAAACAGTTCTTCTACAATAACATGAAAGCTTTGCATTAACACTATTAAGAATCTAGTGACAGTATTAGGTTTTGGAAATGTCCTCTTGAGATCATGAATAAAGGGTCTGAGATAAGTAGCAATTATAAAAGTAAGAGTTCATCCTCAATGTAATACGTCTCATGTATTAGAGTTGTTTAATATCTTTACTGTGTCTCTCTAGTACACAAAGTCTAGAATTCCCAAATTAGCCATTGAGGGTTTCAGAGAGTTTTCCCAGACACTTTATTTCTCTTTATTAGTATGCAGGCTAGATCATTCTTTCGTGCTTTCCAGTTTATAGGAAGAAAATGCTACTGTACTGTATGACCAAGAGACTGATTTGTTACTTGAGGTGAAATTTCCCAAATTATCTTTCTGCCCTGCAACACCAGACCTTCCTAGGATGATGGTTTTCTGTGTTTGTAAATGGCACCATCTATTTAAGAGACATTCCAGCAGGTCTGGAATGGTGATGCCCAGAGAACACTTCCCACCTCGCCTGAGGAATTAGGATACTTTGTTTCAATTATATTTAACATCCCCAGCTCCAGCAACCCTTGCCCGCTGTGGTTAAATTTTCATATGGTTCTTTCAATTTGGGCTGTTTGTTTTTTTATATACCTTTGTTACTAGTTGTGTTGTCTCTGGGGAAAAGAGTGGTTATTAAATTCTTCTTTCCACCCAAAAGCTAAATTAATGAAACCAGCACCCTAATAATTGGTTCTTTTAAAGACATTGGCTAACACATCTTTATAACTGCCACCACTTGCAAACATTACAAGTATCCTGATTTTCTGAAATGAGAACACTTGCTAATCAAGGTCTGTGTTTATCAGGGAACTTCTTCCTGGCAGGGTCATATACTATCTTTGTGTGGAAGCATGCTCTCTGGCACATTGCTGGTGATCAGTGACACTTTAGTTAATTAGATTGAGTGCAACTATTCAGTATCTGTTTTCTGTCTTCTTTGTCATAGTTCATCCAGAGATTTCTACATCAGGTACATTGTGGCCTTTGTAATATTTCTATCCCTTTAGAGAAGATTGTGATGATTGACTTTAGGTGTCAGCTTAATAGGATTAAGGGAAACCTAGATATATGGTAAAGCATTAATTATTGGTGTCTGTGAGGATATTTCTGAAAGTAATTGACATTTGAATCTGTTGAACTGAATAAGAAAGATCTGCTTTATGCCTATGTAGGCAGGCACCAAAATGACTTAGGGCTCAGATACAACAAAAAGGTAGAAGAAAGGGAAATTCTTTCTCCTGGAGCTGGGGAACATCTTTTTCCCTGCCTTTATACATTATGACTCTAGGTTGTGTGGTTTTGAATTTTAGGACTCACAGTTATGGCCCCTAGGTTCTCAGACCTTTGGATTTGAACTGAGGCATTTCACTGGCTTCCGGACTTCTCCAGCTTGCCGATGGCTTACTAAAGGACCATGGGACTTCTCAAACTCCATAATCAGATAGGTTGTTCCTCTACATCTCCTCTCTCCTCTGCTTGACCTTATCTGTCCATCTATCTATCATCTATTTATCTATCATCATCTATCATCTATCATATCTATCTAATATTTATCTATTTTCCTACCTAACTATCTACATACTCATTCATCCATTCATTCGTCCTTTTGGATCCCATTCTCTGGATAACCCTTACCATACAATGACTTTTCCAAATTTCACATAAATAGTGGTGTTAAACCTAGTGTCCTGCAGTCCCAGAATGGTGTACCTGAGGTCTAAGGTATTTATTTGCTAAGCAGCTACCATGTACCAGTCCCTGTGAAGGGGATGAAGAGATGAATAAAACATAAACTACTCCTGGGAAGACTAATTCCTAACGTGACACATTGACTTAATGCTGTCTTCATGCAATGGGGTTTCTCTGGAGAAAGCAGCACCTTGTGAACACACAATTACTGAGACTCAGTGGATACAGTAACCATTTGTTGAATAGATATTTTTGAACATCTGATTTTGATACAATTGCAATTTGATGTAAATAGTAATTTCACTTTCATTTCAGGAGGAAGGAAAATGATAGGAAAGAAAAATCCATTTATTACTGCACACTGCTGTGGTCCTAGAGTCAAGTCCAGGGACATGAACAGTTGGGAGGAAATAGTGTGATGGGCCAGTGAGGACATTCTATAGTGTTTTTTGCATTTGGAATATTTTAAGGTCTAGAGGCAAAGTGGAAATAGCTAAATCATTCTATTAAAGTTAGAGAATCATGGGACTAGAAGTGGAATTAAATACAGGACCAGAAATTATGCTAGAAGCTGTAGTAACAAAAACAGCATGGTATTGATATCAAAATAGGCAAGAAGACCAATGGAACAGAGTAGAAGATACTGAGACAAGCACACAAGTGTTTAACTATCTGATATTTGACAAAGGGGGCAAATTATAGCATGGAGGAAAGACAGCCTGTTCAACCAATGGGGCTGCACAAACTGGACAGCCATATGCAGACAACTGAAATTAGATCTTGTCTCTTACCCTGCACAAAACTCAAATCAAAATGGATCAAAGAATTAGGAATTAAATCAGCAACCATACAATTATTAGAAGTGAAAATAGGACTAACACTCCACCACATCCATGCATGTACTTCCTTCCTTACCAAGATTCCCACATTTCAAGAATTAAAGCCAAGAATCAATGAGTGGGGCTGGAGTGGTGGCTCAGCAGTTACGGTGCTTTCCTGGCATGCTCAAGTACCCGAGTTCAAACCCCAGCACCACATACATAACAAAGTGTCTGAGGAATGAAATTCACATGAAAAACTAAATTAAAAAATTTGCTTCTGTCTCTCTCTCTCTCTCTCTCTTTCTCTCACTCACTGTCCCCTCTTTCTTAAAAAAAAAATCAAAGAGTGGGATGCCATTAAGCTGAAAAGCTTCTGCATAGCTAAAGAATTAGTCGAGAGTGTCAAGAGAGAACCTATAGAATGGGAGAAAATCATTGCTTACTACGTCTCTGACTGGGGACTAATGTCCAGAATATACAAAGAACTCAAAAAACTTAACACCAAAAACACAAATAATCCAAACAACAAAATGCGTTAGGGAACTAGATAGAAACTTCTCAACAGAAGAAGTCCACAAAGTCAATAAATATATGAGAAAATATTCTATATCACTAGCAATCAGAGAAATGCAAATTAAAACTTCACTGAGAATACACCTCACTCCAGTCAGAGTGGCAAAAATGAAGAATACAAACAACAGATGCTGGAGGGGTTGCGGGGAGAAAGGAACACTAACACACTATTGGTGGAACTGCAAACTTGTACAGCCACTCTGGAAAGCAGAGTGGAAACTCATAAAAAAAACTAGAGATGGAATCACCTTACAACCCGGCTATCTCACTCCTGGGTATTTTTCAATAACAGCTAGAAATGGCATACTTACAGAGACACAGATACATCAGTGTTTATAGCAGCTCAATCAGTAACAGCTGAACTATGGAACCAACCCCGATGCCTCTTGCTGGATGAATGGATTAATCAACTGTGGTATATATATATATATACACAATGGAGTTCTACTCTGCTATTAGAACAATATCATGGCATTTTCAGTCAAATGGATGAAATGGAAAAACCTGTGCTGAATGAAACATCTCAAACACAGAGATTTAAGGGCTGAATATTTTCTCTCATATGTGAAAGCTAGAGTATAACCTAGGACACGATGAAAGTTAAGTTTAAGTAATAAACTCATGATAGTTGAAATTTCACATAAGCTGGTGAAAGAATAACTATGAAGGTGAAGAGAGAAAGGAGGGAGGCAAGGAAGGGAGAGAAGGACAAGGGGAGTTTATCAATACAACTGGGAATGCTCGGCTCCCATGAGAAGCCTAACTATACACAGGCAGGCAGAGAAACTCAGAAATTTCAAAAATAAATATATGTGTATATGCTCATTTCCAGTTATAGCATGGAGGTATTACAGAGGAGTCATGAGACTGGGGGATGGATGAAAAGGGAGATCCTGGACTAAGATCGGCCTAAACTTACTTTGTCAATACTCATACATGCATGAATATGTAACAATGATTCCCTCCAATATGTAAGATGATGTAAAATAAATTTAAAAAAAGGAAAATGATACAAATGATGTCATGTGTATAAGCAAATAGTATTTGAAATATAATTTTGTTTTATCTTAAAAACATTGCAAACACTGCATGTGAAGAAAAGAGAAAAGAGAGAAAAATAAACCCTTTTTTCTCCATTGATTAGTTGCTTCTCACCTCTGACTTCTGCAGCTGATCATGTAACAAGGTCATCATTCAACAGAAACCTTTGTTACATCTCTATTTTCATCAATTGCACTGAGCTTTCAGCCAAGTTTCTTTCAATTTATCTGTCAATTTGTTTCTAGAGCCTCTTTAAACTTTTCTGGTCTGCAGGACATAACTGAACATTTTATTATGTGTATTGCGTTAACTAAGAAGAAAAGAGGAATTCATTGATTTGTAATTTCTGGTCTTTCAGAAGTCTCCCCTTAAATGAAGAACATAATGCAATTCTTCATTTTCTCAATTTTCAGTTCCCTTAGTTTTCCTCCAGTAAAACATGTTAAACTGGGGTTGGATTTGTGTTTGGGGTGAAGGGTCAGGCAATACTGGGACACGGTTGCTTGGACTCAATGCCAAATAAACCTTCATGGATTCCACCTGATTAATATGCAAAAGACAAAATGAGAGACAACAATCAACACTGACAGTATATTAGTACTTGAAAACTGATTTTTCTTGAATTTTAAATGTTTCATGCAAAGTTTCTTCAGTCATTTTCTTTGATTACTCAAGTATCTCCTCACAGATTATAAATAATCCACAAAACAGTAAAGGAGGACAAAAAGTGTTTAAAGGCAAAGAGATAGGTGACACTGTTCATTGGAAATCAAGCAAAAGGGTTGCTAAATAGCTTTGCAGATAAATGCAAGTAAATGTAAAGTGAGATTTGACTTACTGAAGTTAAATAACTCTTCTGCATTTTGCTTCTGACTGGATGTGCTTTTATATGTAATTGTCCAAAGAAAGAGAAAGAAGAAAGGAAACCCTTATAGCTGGCTTATTGATTTGAAGCATGATTTGAAACTAATTTATGGGGGAAGAGGTATCTCCAAATAATTCACAGTCCCATCTGTTCCTAGTGAGTATAAATAAACGAGAGCAGTAATGAATTCTTGATGGTTACTGGTCAGCTTGAGATGGAGAAGCAACATGATTCACTTTAGTGGATTCTTGATGTGCTGCCCAGAATTGAGAACCACTTTCTAGAGGGGTGTAGAGAATGGAGAATTAAATCTCAGCTTTCCATGACCCATAAATGTTTGTGCAGAGACAGGGTAGAACAGTTTGCCGTCCCAGTGAGAGGGTCTGAAATGAAAGATTCAGAGAGTCGTGCCCATATCCTGAGATACCGACTATTGGAGTCTAACTAGCATTCAAGTACTCCCTTCCAGATGCTACGAGTAGTAGAATAGAGGTGCTCCAGCCCCTGATCAGGCAGGGTGGATGTGTTTCTGCTGAGCTAGACTACATAATCCAAAGTGTCCTAAGAAGCACAGACCTTCCCTAGAGGATGGCTGGTCTCTTCCTTTACTCATTCAACTCCCCAAGAAAAGCAGCAACTCACATGACTGGTGGCACTGGAGAAGGAACTTCCTTTCTGACTCCTCTGGATGAATCTGGTGATGTCAATCCTGAACATGCACCATCTCTGCTCAAATCTAGGCTCCACCTCCAGAGACGTGCTTTGAAAGTTTCCTAGCTGGTTCTGGTTTGCAGCAGGACTGAGAAACCAAGAGTTAAGCTGTCCAGAGGAAGTGACTCTGCTCTTCTCCACTGTGTGGGCAGGCTGTGTGTGGAGGGCTGTCCATGAGGTTCTGAGGCAGGACAGATGATTATGTCATTTTGGGGAAGGATTAACAAACCCAGATGCAGAGACACCTTTGAGAAGAGTTTTTACGTGTGTTTTATGAGTAATAAAACTGCCTTTTCCTCTTCATCTTTTTGACTTCTATGCTATATCTCATTTTGTTTCAAACTTAGAAACATGATAAATGTGATTAACTTTCAACCTTAGCCCTGGGTCAAGGTACATGCCATCTTCATCCCAACTCTTTCAGATGCTATTACTTATTTTTGCACTTGAAGCTTCTCTGTATCAGAGCTTTCACATCCATGGGAGGACCAAAGACTCCAGTTCCAGTGAGGGCTTAGAAATATTCTCCATCTTTTTGCCAAGAGTATTTCTTTTTTACATTTAGGATATGTAGTAAAAATGGAAGTAGCTTCTGCACTTATCCTAAAATCTTTAAAACATTTATACATAGATATATATGAGATATTTGTATAAAGGCAGAATATATTTCTCAGGATAAATGAAAATGAAACAGCCTAATAGCATTTGTCAGGATGTTGAAAGCTGCACAGGTGAATCTCACAAACTTCTTCACTTTCTAAAGGATTTCATGATACACTGTAACCAATTGAAAGTTCTGTATTTATAAAACCACATTTTATATGAGGGAGTTATGGATTTCTTTTATTGGGAGGGTTGATGAAGCTCATCTTTGTTTTTAATTCAAAAGAGAGTCCCTATATCTATGCTTTACTTTTTTATTTTAATCCTACAGCTATATAGAATATTTAAATATCTCTGAACAGCACGGGAGATATTTTCAGCCACTCAGACTACACAGAAACCCAAGCTTGTGTTGTCTGTGTCGGGGAATGATCGTAAATAGTACACTAGCTCATTGCGGCAATGGCAGCCTCTAATTCCATAAGTGGCTTGTGGATAGTTTACCGCAGCACAATGTGTCTAATCGCTATGCAGCTGCAATGTTCATGGGCCAACTGTACTATCTCACACTCGCCTGGAAGGAACAGCAGTACCTAAATGAATTGCTATGATTTCTAATGCAGATAGAAGGGCCAGCCACCATGGGCCCATGTTGGCAACTGACAAACAGTACACAATGATGGGGACTTGTAGCTATCTTGCTCCTCCCTGCCCCTGGAGACTGGCAGGTTTGGTGCAGAGAGATAAATGAGAAAAAGAGAAGATTTTAAAGGTGGGGATGAGACAGTAGATTTTCCTGAAGTTCTGAGATGAGGGAACAAGGTTCTGGTGTGTATCAACTTTGCAACAGGTGATTGCAACTGGCAATCAGCTAGCATACCTGGATTATATTATCTGGTAGAAAAGTGAAAGAGGATTTGCAATCAGAACTTGGGATTTGCTGCTGATTCTTAAGGGTAATTTAGGATTTTGTATTTATTTTTCTATCTTGGAAGACAATAATTGTCTCTTATGAACTTCCAGAGAAAGACTAATTATACTTAGAAATTAATGTTCTTTTTCAAAGTCCAGCAGAGAATGAATGTCAGGTTTGTTCAACATCATCACTTGCATCCTGGTCATTTCTCTAAGTGTGGGTGATCACCTGGGTGATCCCAGGGTGTGAATGCAGAGACAGGATTCATCCTAACGGAAAAATGGGTTTGAGGAAATTTTCTGTTTCTCCTTCTCATTTTATCTCATCCTCACAAGTATACAAACTTGTCATTCCTTTTCATACAAAATTAGAGACAGATAAGAAACTATCTAGGGGAGTCCTTAAAACAAGTCAGTCGCAAACAGTAAAGTTTGTACAGAGGTGTGAAGCCTTAGCCATCTACATTGCCTTGGAGATGGGGGTCAGTTCCCAAATTGATGTGTAGATATCAAGAAGAGGGATGGATATCATTTTATTTTATTAACTTAAGCTAATTATTTGTGCTCTTCTTGAGGAAAGTGTTGGGATCACTGTTGCTTGCTTTTATAGCAATTTGAACTTCTGCTTTACAGTGATCAGCAAATTAATTTATATAATATTGTTTGAAATAGTTCATGTGACCAGATTTAAAAAAAATACCAGCCAACTTATTTTTTTTCCATGTAGGAAGTTTTCTTTTCACCATTTAAGTATTTCTTCAGGAAGCATGGGATGGGGTAGAAAAAAGGAGTCTTCCTGGTTTGGGTTTCCAAAGGACTATTAGAATGAATGGTAAAAGAGAGGGAAAGAGAGTTAAGGACTTTGGTAAGAATATTGTTTGATGGACATGTAATCTGAGATACATAATAAGAGAGTAACCTAAAATGCAAAAAAAGAGAAGAATGATGGGTTAGGTAAAAATTGATGGTTAATAGACTGAAAGTCTATTAGTTTGATGGGCATGAATAAGAGAGGCTTATGAGACTCTGAGGTGAAGCAGACCTGAGTGATGAAGACTGGCCTGGAACCACAGGAGTGGACATCCTTAGAGGAGTGGACGGGTCACAGGAGATGAGTTTGGGAGACTAAAGGCCCTGTTATTCAAGAGCTGCCACACAGACCCTGAAGTCTAGCAAGATACTAATGGTCCCCAAGGTGACATGAGAACTGTGAAGAAGGTGATTTGCCCTCCAATAACTGTGACTGAGTGATGAGGAGGTGAGTGTATCCTGTTCTAATGTACCTCATTTCTCATAAAGAGATCTTATTCTCTAAAACTTCCTCTATCTAGATTCCTCACATCTCCAAATCCTTGGAATGCTGCAAACCCCATCTTCTTGCTTTCCTAATCTCCACAGAGCTTTTGAAGTAACCGGTTTTAGAACCACCCCTGTTTTCCAACACTTTTGTTCTTAATCATAGTTCATCAGTATAGTAAGGTTGAGCTTCACAAAATAAAGAAACTGTTTAAGTGAGCTGTTGTGTATATTACCTTGGGTGAGACAATTTTAAATTCACACCATTATTCACTTACTACTGACCATTATGTAAAAATTCAGGGTAATTATATATGACTCTATTCCTAAGAAATCATCCACACCCACGAGGAGTGTGTATTTTCCAAGATGGCCAGAACAGCTCCTATGTCATGGCTCATCTTCTGGTGGAACTTTGATATTCCTTCCATCAGGTGGTGGTGTCTGCTCTCTGCCTTTGAAACTGGGCACATCTTTTTGACAGTCATAACCAACAGAATGCATCAGAAGTAGCACTATTATTTCTGAGGCCATATTAAAAGAGTGCTGTGCACCTTTTCCTTGTTCTCTTAGAGTATTTGAAACCCTACTTTTGGCTCTGAAGGAGCCCAAACTAGCTCATGCAGAGAGACCACACACAGAGGCCATGTGTAGGTGTCCTCCCAACATTTCAGCTGAGGTCCCAGCCTACAGGCAGCCTCAGCTGCCAGATGAGTGATTAAAGACACCTCTAGGCTGTCCTCAGCCTTTGCCAGGACAAGTCATCCCTGCTGTGTGCTGTCCAAATTCCTCACTTGTAGATTCTATTAGCATAATAAAAATCAAAAATTTAGTTGGTTTGTGATACAGCAAAAGATTACCCAAAGAATAAGGCAGCAGTAAAATTATTAGAGTTAATTGCTTGCTTGAGTGTGTGTGTGTGTGTGTGTGTGTGTGTGTTTCATTAACACATAAATCCCCTCGTAGTTTAACCAATGTCATATCAATCCAATAATTACCTGTCCTTTAAAACTTTCAGTGTGTGGGTGACACCTTACAAATTCATTAGATATTGAGCCAAGGTGAGCACAACTCTAGGACAGATAATCCAATTCAGGCAGATTATATTGGACTGCAATAAAGAATCATTTTCTCAGCTTCTTTTTGCATCAAAAGATTTTCTAATTGATTTATGTAATTTCCTAGGAACTCTCAGTACTTAACTTCATCTGCCACTGTCTCCTCCCTACCTCTGATCTTACTTCTCAGGCTGGATATCATGCCTAACATTGGGTTTTTCAGAACCAACACCTCCTGTCTTCCTGGCTTTTATCCTGTCAGATTTTTGTATCCTATCACACATGATGGAAACTCATTATGCCATAAAAGTCTCAAATATCTCTGTCTCATTTTGAGTATTCTTTTATTAGGACTAATTTTTAAATTATTCATGTGTACTTATCTCAGAGCCTCTTGGAATGCTTATAGATATATAAATCACATAGAGAGACATTCGGATTGACTTGCTTTTGAACATTGCATTGGGTACACAATGCAAAACTAAAAGTCTTTGTAGTGGATTAGAATATCAAGACTCTCTTAGGAAGAGTCACAAACCAATTGTCTATTTTAAAGGTTTTATAGTAAAACTTAAAAATATTTCCTCTTGAATTCCTTGAGTTGATACAGAGGAAACAATCACAAAACCTGATCACCCACTCATGCATTATTTCTTTACATGCTTGACTACTGCCATGAAATGCGGTTTTCGAATGAAGAGCGTGCGTAAACCCACGTTGAAGAATTCTTTCTTAGGTGGTGCTCATAACTTGGGTGCATATAATGCTGAGGATATATTTTTTCAGTCTTATTTTTCCACTTTCAGAATATGTACAAATTTACTTAGTTCCTTGTGTTTTGTTTTGCAAACAAACCCTAAGAGAAATAATCTTTCTCCTTCTTAGAAAGAAGTGCACCGCTACAGTTATTAATGATCTGCAAGGAGTAGGCCAGGAGACAAAGCTTTGTATTTTGACCAATTCCTTTTTGAGAAAATCCCTAAGAGTTGTTTGTTTGTTTTTTTAAAGGTGAAGGACTGTCATTAAAAGGAATAAACCCTGGCAGGAGAAACAGATGAATATTTCAACCTGGTGCTATTTTGCTTTCAGCCCAGAAAAGCAAAGCACATTTTTGCTAATAGATTTTTTTTTCTCCTGTCACACGTACTGCAGGTTGTAGAACGCAAATTATGGTAAATCTCCTGCTCTTTGCATTAGAAAAAAAAAATAAACAAAAAATGCCAACCAGACAAAAGAATATGATTTATAATTCTCTACAATTGCATCTCTTTCCAGCAATATATAATCATACTGCCTCACGTGTTTTAAAGCTTGGTAGGGATGGAAGAAATCACTTTTTTTTAACTTTTGCTGATAAAAAATAGTAAGTAGAATAATAAAATCCATCAATTTTCCTGAGTGTATTGCAGAGAAAGAACAAAATTCTGTGGCTGTTTATTAATCACTGGGATTGTAAATGCAGAGTATTTGACTTAAGCTCGATCTGCTCCAAAACAAATATCCCCACAGCATGTTATGTATTAAAACCATTTTTCTTGGATTAAAATCTTCCAAGTGCAGCCTTTAATGCTGTGATCACTCAGGATCCTGGAAGCTTACTGGAGACTTTAGTTCTGATGGAAGGAGGTCTTTCACCTAGCAGAGTCTACCAAGCTGCCTCATGCTCGTCCTGCCCAGGGTGCTTGCTCTGTGCCTCTGTCCTGAACCCTACCTAAGAAGAGAATATTATGGTTTTTGGCTACCAAAGAACCCTCAGCTATTTGTAAGAAAAGTTGGAAGTCAGTAGAAGGCAGAGTCAACCTTTCAATTTAATATTTTCTAACATTCATTTTTTTAGACAGAGAATCAATTTTATGTAGTTTTTCATGTGGCTTTCATTGCTCTGACACTTCATTGTGTACGTGGTGCTGGGGTTTGAACCTGCATTCTTGCACATGCCAGGCAAGTGCCGGAATCACTGAGCCACCACTCCAGCCCCTGTAACATTAATGCTTAAAGATTCTATTCAGGAGTTTGGTATGCTGCCTACTTGCATTGTGTTTTATCTATTTCAATATTGTTATCTATCCAATTACTTAATCAAAAGTACTGAGTACTTCTTATATGAGAAGGTATGTGAATATAATAATAGAAAAGATAGACAAGATTCCTGTTTCCCTAAGATTTATTAATGATGGGGAGAAAAATGTTTAGATAAACAATGCATAAAAAGATATGTGTGTGTTATGTTTATATATTGTGTGTTTTGTGTGTGTGTGTGAGAGAGAGAGATGATAATATTTGAAGCCTATTGAGAGATCAGTGAGATAGATTATAATTGCATAAAAAAATCCCAAATAAAATGAACAGCAATAGCTTTTTGGAGAAGGGTCTACCTGGAATCAATATTTGAAAAAGGTACAAACACTGCATAAAACTAGCAGAAGACTGTTTAGATTACAATGCACAGAAAAAACAAATTTCCAGAAATGCTCAGAAATAAAGAGAAGGCAGTGGACATGAAGCACAGCTTTTGAAGAGAAGAAATTTAAGATGAGAAAGAAAACTGCTGTGGAGCTGAGTGTAGACTTTATTCTAAGTGCCAAGGGGGAATGTTGAGAGGCTTTAATCAGGCAGTGGTTCAATCTGATTCGCACATCAATGAGATGACATTGGCTGTAAGAAAATAAATGTAATAACACAAGATGAGAGTAGGGAGATTCCTTAGAGTTAGTGACAGTGATCTGGGGAAAAGAAGACGATGGCTTGAACTAGCTGGATGATTATGAAGTTGGAGAAGATTGACTCTATTTGAAATACATTTTATGGTACATTTTGTATATTTTTAATTAGGATTGACTGTATTTGAGATATATTTTATATAGATACATTTGTATATTTTAAGCTAAAACCAATGTGGTTTAATGATGGAAGAGTGTTGGAGAAGAAGCGTAGGAATGATGTACAAATAGTATTTGGATTGATGTTGCTATGAGACCATTTAAAAAATTGAAAAAAACTTGAAAGAAAAAGGCAGCAAAAGAATACTTGGAGGGGGGAGATGATCAAAAAGCTCCACATTGAACATATTCTGTTTGATATACGTTTTAAGGTTTCCAAATCAAAATGTATAAGTCTTATCCTGAAATTGTACTATAGGGTTGTAGCAATCAAAATAGCATGGTATTGGTATCAAAGTAGGCATGAAGACCAATGGAATACAATAGAAGACTGAGACAAACCCACAAGTCTTTAACCATCTGATATTTGACAAAGGGGACAAAAATATAATGTGAAAGAAAGACAGCCTATTCAACAAATGTGCTGGACAAACTGGACAACCATATATAGATAATTGAAATCAGATCCTTGTCTCTCATCTTGTACAAAAATCAGATCAAAATGGATCAAATAATTAGGAATTAAATCAACAACCCTACAATTATTAGAAGTTAAAGTAGGATCAATACTCCACCACATCCATACACACTTCCTTCCTTAAGACTATCATAGCTCAAGAATTAAAGCTGAGAATAAATGAGTGGGATGCCATTAAACTTAAAAGCTTCTGCACAGCTAAAGAATTAGTCAGGAGTGTCAAGAGAGAACCTATAGAATGGGAGAAAATCATTCCCTGCTACGCCTCCTACCAGGGATTATTATCCAGAATATACGAAGAACTCAAAAAAAAAAAAAAAACTTAACACCAAAAGCACAAACAATCCAATCAGCAGATGGGCTAGGGAACTAAATAGGAGCTTCTTAACAGAGGAAGTTCTCTCATAGATAGAACACATTCTCATATATCACTGATAGAAAGTGTTTCTATCTGAGAAATGTAAATCAAAATTTCACTGAGATTACACCTCACTCCAGTCAGAAAGGCAAAAATGAAGAATATGAACAATAACAAATACTGGATGGATTGTGGGAATAAAGGAACACTAACACACTGTTGGTGGGACCGCAAACTTGTTCAGTCACTCTGGAAATCAAAATGGAGACTCCTCAAAAAATTAGGGATGGAACCACCTGATGACCCAGCTATCCCACTCCCGGGTATTTTCCCAGAAGAGCTAGAATCCAAATGGCCATTCTACCAAAAACCCTATACAGATTCAAAGCAAACCCCATCAAGAAACCAATGACACTATTCACGAATATAGAAAAAGCAATTCTCAAATTTGTATGGAATAACAGAAGACACAGAATAGCTAAAACTTTACTAATCAAGAAAGAGAAAGCAGGAGATGTCACAATTCCTGACCTGAAATTATAATATAGGGCTATAGTAACAAAAACAATGTGGTATTGCTATCAAAACAGAATTGAAGACCAATGGAAAAGAATAGAAGATACTGAAGCAAACCCCCAAATCCTTAGCCATCTGATATTTGATCAAGGGGGCAAAAGCATATTGTAGAAGAAAGACAGCCTGTTCAACAAGTGGTGCTGGACAAACTGGACAGCCATATGCAGACAACTGAAATTGGATCCTTACCTTTCACCCTGTACAAAAATCAAATCAAAATCGATCAAGGATCTGGAAATTAAACCAGAAACTTTACAATTGCTTGAAGAAAAAATAGGATCAACACTACACAGCATAAGTGTTGGCACTGCCAAAAATTAAAGCCAAGAATAAATGAATGGGATGCCATTAAACTAAAAAGCTCGGCACAGCTAAAGTATTAGTCAAAAGTGTCAAAAGAGAATCTACAGAATGGGATGATAATCTTTGCCTGCTACACCTCAGACAGAGGGCTAATATTCAGAATATATAAAGAACTCAAAAAACTGAACACCAAAACCACAAACAATCCAATCAATAAATGAGCTAAGGAGGTAAATAGAATTTTTTCAATAGAGGAAGTCCAAAAAGCTCATAAGTGTATGAGAAAATGCTCTACATCACCAGCAACCAGAGAAATGCAAATAAAAGCTTCTCTGAGATTCCACCTCACTCCTGTCAGAATGACAAAAATCAAGAATACGAACAATGACAGATCCTGTGGGAAGAGAGGAACACTGTCACACTGTTGGTGGGATTGCAAACTGGTACAGCCACTCTGGAAAGTATGTGGAGATTCCTCAAAAAACTAGGGCTGAAATCACCTTATGACCCAACTATCCAACTCCTGGGTATTTTCCCAAAAGAGCTAGAATCAGCACACTACAGAGATCTAGCTTTATCAATGTTTTCATATCATCTCAATTTACTATAGCCAAACCAACCCAGATGCCCCTCACTGCACGAGTGGATTTAAAAACCGTGGTACATATATACAATGGAATTCTACTCTGCTATTAGAGACAATGATATCATGGCATTTGCAGCCAAATGGATGGAGATGGAAAAAAATTCTGCTGTGGTGAAATATCCCGAACTCAGAGTCTCAAAGGCTGAATGTTTTCTCTCATATGTGGAACCTAGAATACAATCCAAAACAGACTGATAGTTGGCTAAGGTAATAATAACCTCAACATTGGTGAACTTTTACACGAGCAGGGTGAACCTTGCCTATGATGCTGGGAGATGACGCGAGGGGCAATCAAGGTGGAAGGAATAGGAGGGTTATCAAGGCAACTGGAAGGGAGCATGGGGGTATCAACCCAGTGGGGAACCTTCAACTTCCATGAGAATCCCAAATATCACAGGGGTAAAGGCAGGGGAAACATGGGATTGGGGGTTACCCAAATGGGGAAGACCATGGAATGGCATCAGCCTTGGCTTGCTCTGTCATTATGCCTGTGTTCATGAATGTATGGCAATGATTCCCACCTAAATGTAAGACTATCTTGAATGAATAATAATAAAAAAGAGCTAGAATCTGCATACTACAGAGACACAGCTACACCAATGTTTACAGCAGCTCAATGTACAATAGCTAAACTAGGGAACCAATCCAGATGCCCCTTGCTGGATAAATGGATTCAAAAACTGTGGTGCAGGGGCTGGAGTGGTGGTTTGGCATTTATGACACTTGCCCAGAATGTGCAAGTACACAGGTTCAAACCCCAGCATCCACGTACACAACTTAGTGTCAGAGCAATGAAAGCCATGTGAAAAACTCAATAAAAATTATCTCTCTCTCTCTCACTGTCTTTCTCTCTTAAAAAAAAAAAACAAACAAACTGCAGTGTAATGGAGGTCTACTCTGCTATTAGAAGAATGATA
Source organism: Aplodontia rufa (assembly GCA_004027875.1). Lineage (NCBI taxonomy): Eukaryota > Metazoa > Chordata > Mammalia > Rodentia > Aplodontiidae > Aplodontia > Aplodontia rufa. The sequence goes on from PVKS010000261.1 coordinate 93,472, forward strand.
TCATGGCTTTTGCACTAAATGGACAGAAATGGAAAGAAATCATGCTGAATGAAATATCCCAAACATAGGGATTTAAGGACCAAATGTTTTCTCATATATGTGGAAGCTAGAGTAAAACCTAAGATACAATGAAAGTTAGCTAAGTTTAATTAATTAACCCACCAAAGTTGAAATATCATGAAAGCCAGAGGAACCATAGCTATGAAGATGGGGAGAGAAGGGATGGAGGGAGGAGAGAGAGAGAAAAGGGGGTTATTAATATGGCTGGGTACATTCAAACCCAGACATTTCAATAATTAATATACATGTATATGCTCATTTCTGTCTCTAAAATGGGAGTGTTACAAAGGAAACATGAGATCGGGGAATGTATGAAAGTGGAGAGATCCTGGACTAGGATCAGGCTTAACTTACTTTGTCAATACCTATGTATGCATGGATATGTAATGATGATCTCTAATATGTAAGGCTAGTTTGAACCAGTAAAAAAATAAAAATAAATAAATAAAATAAGTATTGTTTCAACAGAGTTGGGAAGCACAAAAGCAAGAAAGAAAGGACTTCAGGGTACAATGCTGCCAATGACAATGCATATACTTATGTAGGTAGAGGCCTGGATCATTTTCTTGGAATGGTTATGACTTCAATTTTGTAATGAATGGGGATCTCAGTCTCCTTGTCTTTAAAATATGAACATGGGTATTATAGAATTATCTTGAAGCTTACTATATATATATATATATATATATATATATATATATATATATATATGTAAAACATTTATAGTTGTGTCTGGCCCATAATATGTGCTCAATAAATGTGAAATGTTTAATGAGAACTTTTTTAGCAAAGAACCAAGATACAAACAATATTGAAATTTCAAGGTGAGATGCCAGTTCACCATCAAACATTTGCAAATTCTGCTTGTGATTCTTGAATTTCACACATACCCAGAACTATTAGGAATGAAGTATCAGGGTTATTTTTGTGTAGAGAATTTTTGAGAGAGCCATGGGAGTACTGTCAGCCCATATCCTGAAACCCCTTGGAAAAATTCTGATATGTCTTTTGCAGCTACAGAACACGTAGATGATCAAATAATGGATATTAAGAAAATCTAGAGGGCAAGAGAAGGGGACAAGGGAGCTGCTTTGGATTAAGAAGAGCCGTAGCTGCTGCAATTGGGATAATGAACTTGACTGCAAGTCCCTCAAATATCCTGGAGGCATTGAAAAATCTTTTCCTAGTGGTTCCTGAAGGAGTTTAGATTCCAATATAAAAGTCATGGGCAATTAAAAAAATGAATATACCTGAGCTAGGAAGGAGTATGTGGTGTGGCTCACCTCGTGGGAATTGCATGGAAGAGCCTAACAGGGGAGACTCTCAGAACCCAGGACAACATCCACAGATTGTTCAGTAAATTGACCCACCTACCACCTTAAGACAGTTCAGTGTGAGAAGAACTTTTCTAGTTTACTAGTTAACCAGTCTCTTCTCGCTGCCCTCTGCCTGATGCCCCACAGAACCAGAAGCAACAGTAAGCAACAAAGCACAGAAGTAGTGAATTACCCAGCTTTCCCAGATGGCAGGCAGGTCACCTATCACAGGCAATGGGCAGAGAAAGGAGGAGCTCGATGTTTTTATGAAAATGTAAGTGCTGGCCGCCACATTGGATTAGATCTCTTAGAAAAAGTGGACAAGCTTCTGTAGGAGTCCAGGACACAACTTGCTCCATGATCATGGCAGTTGTTGGCAGTGGTCCTGGCTCTTGCTGTATGTTAAGAGGACAGAATATGGAGTAGATCACCTGGATTAAGATTCCAACTCCCCAATTCGATGCTATGGCCTTAACCAGGTTGTTGCTCTGTGCTTCAATTTTTGCAGTGAAAAGTGAGATAATAGTGTTTCTTACCTTTTGGCATGTTTATGAGGATTATACAAAGTGGTATGTGGGAAAAGCTTTGAATGGTACTCATTAAAAGTAAACAGCTGATAAATATTATCTATTGTTGTTACTTTCACTGGTAGGGTTCAACAGAGGCAAGTTAATTAACAAGCCATCCTCGCATTTCTAACTGCAATAACAACCTAAGGAGGATTAGGTAGAGATTTTGATGAATTAGCTTCACTATGCTGGGTAATGCAGAGTTGGGAGCCAGTCCTGGAAAAGACCAGGTTTACCAGGCAGATAATGACTGTGGCAGTTCCAGGCCTTCTATGTCCCTCCCATTACTCTCAGCCTGTCTTCTTCCTCCAGTCCTTTTCCATACAAACATAGTTTGATTCCAGTTTGCCCTTCACTCCTGGGGAATGTCCACACTTGTTCAGATTTTATTCTTCTACTACTGGCCTCATTTCCTGTTTTAGAAAACAGTCTCCTTGAAGACAGTAACCCTAGGAACATGAGTGTTCGCTAGCACATGTTGCTGATACATGAAATTCTCCTGCTCACTATATTGGTTGACTCAGCAAATATTGCTCCAAAAACGCTCAAAGCTTCCAAAGACAGGCCATGGGCTAGAGTGATGGTTTGGGGATTCATTTCTCCTTTCCTCCTAGCTGTTTTAATTTAAGGCAGGTGTCCATTTCTATGGGAACCTGGCAATCTCACTGCTTATAAATCAAGGGTGTCAATCTTCCCTGCTGTCAACCTTTAACCAAAGCCAATTGCACAGGGATTGGCGTTGCCCACTTCAGTGTCCTTGGGCTATTTCCTTTCTGGTTTGTCTGGTTTTGGCTACAAGTCCTGGACTCACTTTCTAGGGAGCATTAAACTTCCCTTCCAATATGCATCCATGCTCACAACCCCTTGGAATTTGACAAATTGTTTCAGTTCCCACCAAAGCCAGTTTAGCTTGGCAAATCTATCAGACCTGCCAGCATTTCACAGAGTGAGTTTAGGGGGGAGGATATCTTGTCTCAACTGGTTGCTTCTTTCTAGGCAGAATACCCATACATATAGATGCATGCATGCTAATACATACATCTGTAAGGTTACACATTATCATGAGTGCCTAGCACATTGTAGACAATAGCAGTGACAATAGTTTTGCTATGTTTTAGGACTACCATCTGAGGAAATGCTCCAAAATTCATTTCCGAGGCATTGCCCTTAGTTCTGTTTTACTTTTGTCTTTTTTAGCTGTGGCTCAGGCACCTTGGACTTAATAAATATTGCTACATTTGGGATAATGCTTCAATAAATTCATTAGGTACTTAGGGACCCCACTACATGAGGACATTGAACTAAGGAGAGAGGGTATGCTAACATGAACAATACAAGGATTTTTATCTTGCAGAGATGTATAAGGCTAGATAGACATTGAGATAAGGCCACAAAAATAAGTGAGAACTCTCCACTGAAACATGAGCCACCAGAGCTGCAAATGGTAGCTGTGTAATCTCAGAAAAGGGGAGATGCACAACTGGTTCCGAGAAGCAGCAAAGTCTGTGCAAGGAAGAACCCTGTCCTTAGACCTTAGGACATGATTAGATCTTCATGTGAGGTGGAAGAAAGCCAGGCAAGGGGTTGACTTGGTAGGTGTTGTTCAGGAAGACTGTCCTTCTTAAGGCAGAAAAGAGCAGTTTGGAGTGAGTGTAAGGTGAACAAAGTGCAAATAAAGAGCCTCAGACTGAAAATTAGGAAATAGTTCTCAGGCACCTGCAGACTATGCAAACTTACAGAGTTATGGAAAGGTGTAGGGGCCAGATTCATCTATAAAATGATGGGAAGGTTGGGTTGAATAATCTTAAAATCTAATGATCTTTTTCCTTCTCCTATTAGCCATGTTTCTTTGTGTTCCCTAGTTGTAAGATATATCTTTTTAAAAAGTATCATTATACTTATTAGCACATGTTAATTGTACAAATCAAAAGGTTTTACTGTGACATTTTTATACACAGACACATACAGAGAGAGAGAGAGAGGGAGAGAGCTTTGATCATGTTCCCCTTCTGTTCTCCTTCCCTCTCCCCTCTCTCCCCTTCCTTTAAGGTCATCTTTTTCTTGTGTGGGTTTGACTTTTAATTTCTACATGAGAGAAAACATGAAGTATTTGCCTTTCTGTGTCTGGCTAATTTTACTTAATATGAACTATTGTTATAGAATGGATGAGACTAGCTTTTTAATTTAATAATAGGAATTCCACACACCCTTTCTCCTTCAAATTGTACTGTTCATCATGTTTTAAGGTCCTTGATTTAAAGCAAACTAAACTGCTTTTATCAAATCCACCCAGAGTGAAGCTCTCCAGATAGGGGCTTTTTCCAGCTTGGATCAACCTCATTGGTCCATGAAGTACTTCCTGGACCCTCTTCCCTGCACCTTCCCTGATGAGCACTCTTCAGCCTATAGTTCATATTTCATTTTCTTTATGAACCCTTACTTGTTTCTTCAGACTCATGATATTTTCCACATCTGACCAAGTACAGAAGTTATGTTCAATCGTGGACAGCTAGGCTATGGGAATTGCCATTTCATTTGTATTTTCTTTCAGGAGTGTGAGTCTCAACAGCACAGTCTGCAGGGCCCCCTCTTGCTCAGTGTCAGCAGCACATTATTGAGATCTGAAACATTGCTGCATGAATGGTTCCTGATGAATTACTGCATCATAGAAGATACATTTCTTCAACTCTAAGTGCAAATTTGAATAAGCAAGGAGACTCCTCTACATGGTCATGTTACACACACACACACACACACACACACACACACACACACTTTTATTAATCTGCAAAAGTGAAAGGCAGAAAAGAGGGATCAGACACATTTCCTCAGGAAACTCTTTCTTGTGTCCTCATGTCATGTGACAGTTCTATGGCCATGCTACCACTCTGTCCCTCTTTCTTGAAATGTACCTTTCCTGTGAATATAAGCCCACCAAAAAGAAGCAATTGATATCTGAGTACTTCTACAGAGTTTCAATTACAGTAGTCTCTTCTTATCCACAACAGATAAGAAAACCTGAAACCACAATAGTATCAATGCCTATACAGCATATACTATTTTTATTATATGTATATGCCTATGATAAAAATTTAATATATAAATTAAATTAGGCAGAGTAAGAGATTAAAAATAACTCAGAATACAGCAGAACAATGATATCAATATACTTTAACAAAAGTAATGTGAATGTGGTTTCTCTCTCCCAAAATATCTTATAGTACTCTGCTCACCTTTCTTGTGATGATATGAACGGATACAATAGCTATGTGATGAGCTGAAGTGAGGTGAATGATGTAGGTATTGTGCTGTAACAATAGGCCACCATTGCTCTTCTTGCCTGAGCACAGACACTGCAATACCATGACAGGTGAAGCCCAGTGTGGCGGTGCACACCTGTAATCCCAGTGACTCAGGAGGCTGAGATAGGACTGCATGTTCAAGGTCAGCCTGGTCAACTTAGCCAGACCCTGTATCAAACAAACAAACAAAAATCCCCAAATGTTACAATAGGTGATGTGAAAATCAAGAGGGCTAAGAAGTCTGACTAATAGGTCATAGTGTGTACAGGATAGATATACTGAACCAAGGCATACACATGCATGCCCTGTGGAGCAGGACACTGTGAGATTTTACTACATTGCTCAGAATGGTGCACAATTTAAAACATCTTCATTTATCTCTGAAAGTTTCCATTTAATATTTTTGGACCAAATTTCACTCTGGGTAATGAGAGTTGAGGAAGCCAAAACACAGATAAGGGGAGTGGGGCTACTACAATGAGAATCATTGATATCTGGTTTATCAAATGAGTTCTGAGTTAGCAGAAGAAATAGACAATTAGACAAAGCTGCGGGATATGTCAATTGAGCATTGCATACAAATGTCAGGGCTCTTCCAGGAAGTTTATCCTTCAGATGGTGCTAAAAGAAAGAATGGCTAAAAATTTCTACAAGAGTACCCTGCACTGGGAGCAACAGAAGTAAAGCCCTGAAAATATCCATTGCTAAAACATACCTCTTAAAAACAATTTAATATATATTTTAGAAAGAAATTAGTTTTCCTGAATGAGGCACAATAAATGTAGAAATTCAGCCATGGAGTCTTGGCCCTAATTTATGCTAAATGGACAGTGATTGATGTCAAATTGCACAGGAATACCTAAGAAATTACCTAGCACAGTCACACAAATATCAGAAGAATTTATCATAATTAATGGTATTGCTCTGAGAACCAAAAGAAGGGTGAAACGTTTGTGTTTCTTATAAAGTGCTAACTATATTATTTGCTTCAGGTGATAATTACATCACCAGGCTTGCTGAATGGCAAAGTTAACATGTAGGGGTTGTAAACAAGGCTCAGCTATAGGCAGGTTGAGTTTAATCTTCAGCGTGGTCGTAGGCTGCTCTATCGACTTGCCTGGGTTTTGAAGGCCTGGAGATTAGTAAAAGCAAGGTAATCAAGACTTTAATGCTAGTCCACATCACCTGTTGGGGGCTGCTCTTGAAAGAGCTCCCCGATACCAGAAATAAATGCAAATCCAAATAATCATGTTGAATTTCTGAAAGCCCTAGCATACAGGACCTCAAATTTTATACAGCTGGGGAATAAATATTTACATATTTTTTCAGAAGAAAATGAAATGAAGGAAGGCTGCTGGTATATTCTTATATTTCTGTGCTATATGGAATATATTTTTATGTCCAATCTCTTATTTAACCCTCACAGCTATCCTAGGGTTATAGAATTGTTAATTCTATTTTCCAAATAAACAGCCATGGCAAGGGGAATTCAGTAAACTTGAACTAAGTTACATAGTCAAGTGCAGAATTTGAACTAGTTCCACATTCCAGGAACCTCCACCCTCCCATTCCAGAGAGATCAGCCCACCTCTAAGGACAGAACCATGTTTCCTTTCTCTGGGGCCACTGAGATATTTCTGTACTTCCTTCTGTACAATGACAGAGCCTTGTGGAATTCATTCGTATGCTGCATGACTCACTGTGCTTTCTTATTAAATGTGACAAACATCCTTATTCTAAATGTTAATACAACAGGGCAATTTGGCCAAAGCATTATAGTAAGATTAATGCTATATTACTGTAGAGCACTGTGTATCTAATATTAACATGATACACAATGTGAGTGTGGGGGAGTGTGCACGTGTGTGTGTGTGTGTGTGTGTGTGTGCGCACGCCGAGTGGCTTTTGTCCGGACATGGTTGATTTGCATTGATCCATTCACATAGGCTCATCTCACAGACATTGGCAGAAAGATGCTGACTCTCTCATTCCATGGTCTTTGGGGTCCTCGCTAACCCTAATGGCTCTTTGGAAAAGCTGTTGCTGGCAGAGCTGCAGTCCACCTTGAGGTTTTTCACTCAGGAATCTGTGACATGTTTTTATGTGGGATTAATTTTAGTTAGAATGCCTGGCTGTAAGCTCCAGGGGTTGGGGAATTAGCCACAGCTCTCCAGGATGTGTTTAATATTCTCACAGAAGGACAGCATCATATTCAGCAACATGTATCTCTGTGCAAGTGTGCATGAATTCATGATATCCAGCAGGCTGGTGAGGCGTGTTGAGCCTTCACTATGCAGTTAGATCATTCTCTGAGGATGCTCGCATTTCCCAATGTGCAAAGGCTGTGGGATTGCTCCTGGGTGTGGCTGTCCATAATAGGTTGAACATTCATCTACTGATGTCTTATTCTGTCTCTACCCTTCCTCTTTATTGTCTTTCTACTAACCTGTAAATTCCTTGAAAGGAAGAACAGGTCTTTTATCATTTTGTTTATTGCCTCATACTTGATCCTGCACCTAGTAAATGTTCAATAAATAACCATAGAATGCAAAGGGCATTGCCAGCATTAAGCCCACTAGCCTGGTCTTTTTATCAGAGCTAACTTTCCAAGGCATCAGTCTAATTCCCAACCTACAAAACAAAAACAAAAACAAAACATAAAAAAACAACTAGGCTCCAAGAGCAGCACCACAGGGGATAGGTAATTGGCATCATGTATCAAGTCAGAATCCACCCAGAATAAAAGGGGATCTTGTATTTTCCTTGCTAAGTGTACTTTGGTGTGAATAATGAGTGGAGAGAACAAAATGAGAAAGTGGCCTACCTTTTAAGGTTTTTGTATTATTTCCCCTAAGGAAGTGGTTCTGTTATTTTCAGAGATGCTGCTACTGTCATCCTGAGTGTTGTTTTGTTTGTCTTATAGATATCACACAGCTCTCTTAATGGAGCGTGTACCATATGCAGAGAGTTGAAGAGTTGATAAACCTAATGACCAGGAAAAGCATCATTGGCTTTCTTGACTTTGGACTGACTTCCAGAGCCTAGAGCCTGAAGAAAGTCAGGCAGAGTTTAACTTTATTCTCAGCATAACTTTGCTAGCAGTTTCCCTGAAGGTTAGGACTAGTGGTCAAGGGCATGGAGACCTACACGGAAAATGACAACCCACCAATAAGGAGTTTAGGTTTCCTGTACTCCTGGAGATGATCTACGGCATTCCAAAGATTAGTTACTCTCTAAAAGGAATTGGACTTTGGGCTTGGTGCTTAATGAACCGATTACAATGAAAAAAGTGTATGTGTGTGTGTGTGTGTGTGCGTGCGCGCGCACACGCATGCACTGTGCGGAGGGCAGGGAAGCCTTTGCTTACCTATCAAATCAGTTTTCTACCAAACAGGAACAGCCAAGAAAACCCTACAAAATAAATGGAAAGGGAAGATCAGGTAAATAGACTTTGGACACATTTTCAAATTCTGATCCTACTCCATACTACGTAGCTTTAGGGAAATCACTGACAATTTCCAAGGCTTAGCTTCCTCCTAGGTAGAATGGAAAAACACTGCCTTCTGCATTGCATTACAATAAGAATAAATGAAATGATGTATTAAAAACTCAGAATGATACCTATCACATGATAGGTACTTTGCAAATATTTAATTTCCGGTGAGCATGCAATTCCATGTTCTTTCTACATTTAATAATTTTGTTTTGCTTTTGTACACCATTAGGGCTATATATCTGTCTGACCATAAAAAGGAGGATCTATGATTCTTTCTTGGGCCTCCTAACTGAATTATTCTCTTTCCTCAAATCTATATGCTCATTTTATTAGTCTGTTTGTATTATTACACCTAGCACCATACATCACACTTGTTTAAATATTCACTTTATTTATAGTGCATTCTTTGAAACATTAGCCTCTTGTCATATTATTCTCTGTGACCTAAGGTAAATAGTAGGGAATTTGACCCTGAGTCACAAGTAGAGACAACTCCACACCCCAGTTGTTTATTTCAGAATAGAAAAATTAGTCAAAGTGAAATGCGTTTATTAGGGACTAGCACGGTATATTGGAAGGGAGTATTAGGAAAGGATAATGTGGTGGTCAAGACCAAGGTCAACCTAACTGAAGATAGTACTTCCAATACAGTGAAATTCTAGAGAACTTGTGGGACTTCTACTACTGGAGGAAACTATTCATCCACATCTGGCTTCAGATTATTGGAAAAAAAAACTGTATGCCCTTTTGCAAACTAAGATATGTAATTAAAAAAATATGTCCTTAAAAAATAACTCAGTTATATTCAAGGGTAATTAGGTGAGCCTAAGAGAGGAGTAGGAAGAGTAAGGAATGAGTTAAGTGGTTCCCATCTGTGATTCAGGTGAGAGGGCTGTATGGAGATACATAGGGGATCCATCTGGGGTCCTGGGGCTTTGTATAGGAACACCATTGTTTTATGAAGAAATAAACACACCTGTGCTCCGAGCTTGCCAGCAAAGCCAATCTGTTTCACATTTTAAACTCAACTCAATTACAAAATCAACAGGCCTCTCTGGAATAGAAGTGTGTCAGGACCGACTGCATCCCCCTTCTCCAAATTAATGTCAGCAATCCAATACCATTGCCCAAGCTCGTGTTCTTGTCAAATGTGTGTGGCTGCAGAGCTTGCCAGCCTCAGTGGCACCATGAGGATCTTTGCCTGGTTTCCATTTCTTTCTGTTGACTAATGCCTAGCATCCTTGGTAATATAAAATCCAACGCAAACCAAAAGCAATTAATAAAGAGCCCTGGAAATTGTGAATAGTGGCATGTTAAGTTAAAAAGATAGGGTAATAATTATATGGACAAAATTAAGCAAAGTAAATAAGAACAAATCCGCTGTGTCATTTTTTCTGTTGTTTTTTTTTTTTTTCTCTCAAGTATGAAAAGGCTGCGTGCATGTCGGGGGTGGCATACATTTGTGATTGGGCAGTGCCAAGCCCTTGGAATGGCTGTGAGCTTGGTGGCAGTCATCCCTGGGGGTCACTATGTACCAATACCATGTGTTTATTCCATTTCTCATTTAGAAAAATATTGTGAGTTTTGAAAAATAATTTTAATTTATTTTTATGTAGCAATTTAATACTGCTTATATGTTTGCTACCTCAACTAAATGTGAGTTTCTTAATACTAAGGTTTAAAACTAGCATAGGAATAATGCCCTATACAGTCTCTGGGATATGATAACCAAAAATGATTATTGATAATGAAAAAGGAAGGTGAAGGTGAGGGAAAGAGAGAGAGAGAGGAAATGTTGATGACCAAAATCTTCTGATAATTCCTAGAGTTTAATTGCATTCTTGTAGCAAGTTATCTGGTACAAATTTATGCCATATGTCCAGCGATCAAGGATAAGTATTGATAGCCTAGAGGCTTGTGGTGACTTTCAGACTTCGTTAGTGCAAGTCTGGCGTATATTACGTATAAACTTTCCTTCTGATTTTGCAAGGTTCACAATATGTACTAACTACCCAATTTCTCTTTATCTGAACTTCCCAAATCTCTGTTGATCCATCCTTCTCAAGACTATCTTCACATTTGAGACCAGGTTGCCGCATCAAGGCATGTAGTTATATGTGTCCTTTCACACAAAGCTTGTGCATTTTAACAGTGATATTTCAGAGAAATCATCTCTATTCTTCATTGAATAAAATCAAAAGAGCAACTATAGAGATGTTCTTGTCAATCCAGGTTGTGGAAAAAGCATTAAGATATACTTGTATATATTTAATATATCTGCAGTTATTGGCTTATTAATTGAAGTATTCTCCGTATTGCTAGGTGTACCGACTCTGGTTTTGAAATCAGCAAGTCTAAAAACATGAAACAGAGGCTAGTCTTTTTCACTGGCCAAGTTGTTTTAGTGTTATCATATGCTGCCTAGCATAGTAACCACTAGCCATATGTGTCCATTTAAATTTAAATGTAAATGTATATACTTAAATATAACTAAATTTTACCTTTTCAGTCAATACCTCAAGTAATCAAGGGCCCCATGTGGCTGGTGCTACCACAGCAGAGAGCACAGGTCAAGTTCATTTGCATCACTGCAGAAAGTTGTGTTTGTTAGTGCTGTAGAACTTATGTACCTGGAAAAGTTGAAACAAAGGCAACCTTCATAAGACTACCATAATATTTTGGAGATCTACAGCATCACTGGAAAAGAATAATTACTTCAGTATTTGTGCTGGAAGATTTTTCATGATGTTTGAATATCTTCTTATGAATGGGACAACTTCCAAATGAATGTATAAAAATAACAAAAGTGTCCAGTGAATGGGGTAGAAAACAGTGGCCTTTCCTTAGTATTATTACTGTCTTTTCAGACAGCTCTATTGTGTTTTTCTTTTTGTTCCAATATTTTCATTGTTGGTCTTTGAGCCTGAAATCCCATAGAGCCGATTTTCCTCTTCTGTTTATCATAATGCAGAACTGGCAAGTAAGACCAAGATAATAAGTTGCAATTTATTTTATATATGAGTTAAAAACTCTGGTGGGGGCGTGCATGGCCCAAATGCTTATGGAAATTTGTAAAATACAATTACCTGAGAAATGTTTAACTGAACAATCACAACGGTTAACCCTAGTTGTTTGTTTCCTTCCTATTTGCTTGTTTCCTTTCTTCCTTACTCCTTTGTCCTTTCTTTTATCCTTATCTTTCTCTGTCCACTTCTAAGCACATATTTGTTGCATGCCCATGGGATTCTGGGAGGAGATCAGTGAGAGAGTCACAGTCCCTATTCCCATAGAGCTTAGTCAGGAACATAGACAATAAAAAATTACGTATGAAATTACTTGTTGGAGAAGGTTTGGTTAAGGGTCATAATGGGGGAATACAGGATGATAAACAAAGAACCCTAGTAAAAGAGAGATTTGACCAGGCCTAGACGGTAAGAGGTGGAAGAATAATGAATACAGCACAGACACAGCATCGTCTGTTTACCCTTTATTAATTCATGGGCCTCCCTTCTTCCCACTGCGAGAGGCCAGGTGAAGTCTCTTGTGAAAACACATGGTGTTGCTGATGTTTCTTTCATGGTCCCTGAGCCCCTCTGAGCCTTCTGACCCAAATTGCAAGACTGGTCTCATGAAACTATTTTCAAAGCAAAAGTTAAGAATTACTGCAGGTGAGAAGTTTGCAGGACAGTTGGGAATGGATGTAAAGTGTGGGGGTGCTAGTGTGAGCAATTTTCTATAACACAAAAATAAATTTGTTCTACCAAGGGCTCAGGAGGAGAAGGGTGAGGGCACACACATATTTCTTTGTTGGCATTTATGTTTTCTTGGTAGCTTTGTTACTTTGGACCCATCAATGTCACATCATTGATCCCAACTTACCTTGTTGGCTCACTTCACTGGATAAAAAAATGTAGCTAAATTATATTGGATCCCATGATAAAATAGACTCGGTTATCCTCACTGCTGTGAGCTTTCTCTGGCTTCTGTGGTTACGAGTTGTGCTTTTGTCTCTATTTATCTCTTTTATCTTTTTCTGTTACTGCTTTCTTTTTATCACCGCATCTTCATCTTCCATCTCTATCCTACTCCGATCCTGACTGAGGATAAGGAATGCATTGTTAATCGCTGATATCTATAAAATTTGGAGTGATTGCTTATTAAAAGGCTCAGAGCATTCCTTTGGTGATACTGGATTTAAGAAATATGATAATGTGCTAAAATATATGAAACATTTTACCCTGCTTGTATGTGGTGGTGGTGGTGTGTGCGTGTGTCTGCGATTGGTCTTTCCTCAAATGTGCTGGTGCAGTATAACTTTTGGAATGCAGATGTCTCCTCAAAGTGGCTATCAAGGGAATTAGGACTCAAATTAAGGATTATTAAAAAGACATTCACACTGAAATATGTTATTACTGCAAAAGCTGTTCTTGCATTAGCAAAATGAAGTTAGTTGGAACAACTGGCATTTACAGGGGAGGCTCTAAATCAAAATTCTGCAAAGCATTCCTGTTTTTCCACTCCAATAGCATCTTTTTTCTCCTCTACAATTCTGTCACCGTGAACTTTGGCAAGCATCTCATTTTATAGAATACCAGGCAGGCTTAGAAACCAGTAAAACGCTTGGCTACTACTTCCCATATCCGCCCCCCACCAAAACGGGCTGGTTTTTTTTTTTTTTTCTTTTGGGGACTTAGCTCAGCAGGAACTTGAATACTGGATCTGAGAATCTAACACTTGTAACTTGTCTAGTTAACTATTTGATTTTCACTGTACTTTGTGTTGGAAAGACTAGATGCAAAAGATCTGATCTTCAAGAGCAAAAATCTTGCGGTTTTTCCCAAACTCTGCTTTCCTTCTTTAGTCTCTAGTTCACTTGTTGGTTCAGATACTATGAGGTTGCTTTTCTGATAATCTAGGCCTGATTTGCAAACCTGCAAGCTAACCCTGGTACATGTCAACACCTTTTGTTAGCTGCCTCTCATTTCTTGGACCTGCTCCTTCATTGCTCACTTTCTCTGTTCTTGGTCTATTTTATATCTTTATGATTTCTTACCTGTGTTATTGCAAAGATCCCTTAATAGTTCAGTCTTTGAGTTTACCCTTCTCACTCTGCTTTTCTTCTTCCCAAAGAATCCATTCCTCACAACTCAGACATAAGAATAACTTTTATCACATCATGACTTCTGCCAGAATCTCATCAGCAGTTACAGCGTGCACAAGACTAGGTTTGAATGCCTTAATTTGGCATTTGAATGCCCTGTGTATTATGGCTCTTGCTTGCATGTCCAGCTTCATTTGATTTTATGTTACCTTTAAATTACAAGTGTTTTTTCTATGGAATGCTCCTGTCTGTCTTTCTATCTTTGTCTATTTCTCTCTCAAACACACACACACACACACACACACACACACACACACTTGAAATTCAAGAATTGTTGCTGGAAGGAAGACTTTACTGAAACTCCACATCTCCAGACTGAGTGGAGACTACTTATTTATACTCTTATAAAATTACATTCTCATAGAAATCAGATTCCCCATGTTGTTTCAAAAAAACTGCTTCATTGAGATTCAGTTTATACCATAAGATCCATCCATTCAAAGGATCCTTGATTTGCACCAAGTGGTACACCCATCACCACAATCAATTTTAGAACATTTTTTGTATCACAAAAAGAAACCATTGAGGGTCACTTCCCATTTCCCACAAACTCTGACCCTAGGTAATAACTTGTCATTCTACTTCCTGTCTCAATAAAGTGGACTATTTTGGACTTTTCCTATGTGTGCAATCATATGATACATGGTCTTTTGTGACTGACTTCTTTTTCTTAGAATGAGGCTTTCAAGGTTCGGCCATGTTGTATCATATGCCATTTTCTCATTCCTATTAAATTCTTTTTAAAGAGAAAATAAATTTTATTTAGTTTTCCATGTGGCCTTTGCTGCTTTGAAATTTTGTTGTGTATGTGGTGCTGGGGTTCAAACTTGCATCCTCACATGTGTCAGGCAAGCACTGTAACCACTGAGTCACTGCTCCAGCCCCATTCCTATTAATTTGGTATAATTTAAAATACCATCACTGAACAGATATGTCATACTTGATTTCTCCAGTCATCATTTGATGTCTATTTGGGCTGATTTTGCACTTTGCTACTATGAATAATACTTCTACGAAGATTAGTGTACCAGTTATTATGTGGGCATATTTCACTTGAGTAATAAACCTAGCAGTGGAATTACTGGTTGATGTGGCATTTTTATGTTTAATCTTTTTGGAATTGTTAGACTACTTTTTTTAAGTGTCTCTACCATTTGACATTCATACCACCAGTGTCTAAGGATTCCAAAATTTCCACTCCCTGATGACACTTTTTATTATCTTTTTTAATCATAAAAAAGTGGTAAAGTGATATTCCATGGTGGTTTTGATTTGCTTTTCCATATGGCTAATAATGTTGTTAATCTTTTCATGTACTTGTTAACTTTTATGTTTTTTAGAACTATCTACTCAGATCCTTTGGTTGTTTTTCATTGTATCCATCTTATGGAATTGTAAGAATGATTTATTCTTGACAATAGACTCTTTTCAGATGATTTGAAATACTTTCTCTTCTGCGGGTTGACTTTTCCACTTTTTGATGGTGTCTTTTAACGTTCCTTTTAATTGAGATGAAGTCCAATTTATCTAACTGAACTTCTTCTGTTGCTGTAATTTTGGTATCATATCTAAGAAACCATTGCATAATATAAGGCATCTAAGATTTATTCAACTGTTCATTTTAAGATTTTTATAATTTTGTATTCTAAAATTAGGATTTTGGGGCTGGCACGTGGAAGTATGTGAGTTCACACTCCAGCTCCATGTACACAATGAAGTGTGTGTTTCATTGTTCTGACAATGAAAGCCACATGAAAATTAAATTAAATTGATTCTCTTATTCTCTTTCTAACTGTTCCTCTTTCTCTGTAAAATTTTAGGATTTCTACCCATTTTAATTTCACTTTTGTGTATTGTATAAGGCAAGGATTCAGTTTCACTGTTTTACTGTGGGGAAAACAGTTGCCCAGCACCATGGATTAGAAAGATGACTATTTTCTATCCCATGAATTGTCTTGATATTCTCATTGAAAATTAACTGACCATAGATGTGAGGTTTTATTTCTGGATTTTCAGTTCTTTTTCATTGATCTGATATTAATGCATATGTTAGTACTATATTTTGTTGATAACTATAGCTTTGATGTAAGTTTCAAAATTGCAAAATGTAATCACTCCTAGTTTATTCTTTTTAAAATTTATTTTGATTATTATGGATACCTTCCAATTCTATATTCATTTTAAGATTATCTTATCAATAACTGTAACAAGTCAGTTGGAATATTGTTAAATACATCAAATTTGCAGATAAATTTTTAAGTATTGCTATCTTAACAATTGACTCTTCCCATCCATAAAAATGAAATATCTTTCCATTTATACAGGTTTTAATTCTTTATGGAGGTTAAATAACTACTATACTTATTAGATCCATTTTTAGTGGATTCTTTAAGATTTTTTATACATAAAATAATGCAATGAGCAAATAAACAGATCTTATGCTTTCCTTTAAAATTTGGATATCTTTTATTTCTTTCTCTTGTTTAATTGTTGGTTAGAACCTCTCATACAATGTTAATAGAACTGCCAAGTGCAGGCATCCTTATCTTATTCCTGAATTTATGGTAAAAGTGTTCTGTGTTTTTACCATTAAGTCTGATGCTAGCTATGGGTTATTTTTATTGTTTGTGTGTAGCTATCTCTTCCCAGTTTGAGGAAATTTCCTTCTAATCAGGTTGTCATTGTTTTCATCATAAAGTAGTGCATAATTTTGTCCAGTATCTATTTAGATGGTGGATCCTCCTCCTATTGATATGATATGTAATACTACTTTATTTTCATGCATTTAATATAATGGGAGGGATGTTTAAATCACTAAATCCAACAATTATTCTTTAGACTTCATTCTTGGATTTCTTGAAAGAATCTCAATGTTGGATTATTTAGACTTTTTTTTTTCCTTTTCAATTAGTTATGGTAGTTTGTACTTTTCTAGAAACATGTTCATTTCATCTAGGTTATCTAACTTGGTGTGTACAATTCATAGTACTTGTTGTGGTTTGAATGTGAAGCATTCCCCTAAAGCTCATGAGTGACAATGCAGGAAGGCTGAGGTGAAATTTTTGGGTTATAAGAGCCTCAACCCAATCAATAAGTTCATTCCCTGAAAGGAATTAACTGAAGGAAGGTAGGATGGGGCTGGAGGAGGTGGGTCATTGGTGGTGTGGCTTTGGGGTATATATTTTGTATCTGGCATCGAGTCTTTCCCTCTGCTTCCTGATCATCATGTGAGCCACTTCCCTCCACCAAACTCTTCCTCCATGATGTTCAGCCTCGCCTCCAGCCCCCACGAATGGAGCTGGCCATCTATGGAGTAAGACCTCTGAAGCTGTGAGTCCCCAAATAAACTTTCTCTCCTAAAATTGTTCTTGTCAGGTCCTTAGGTCATGGCCATGAAAAAACTGACTAAAACAATATTCTCTCATAAATTCTTATTTTTTTTTATTTCTGTAAGGTTGCTAGTAAGTCTCTCACTTTCGTTTATTTTGTCTCTCTTATTGTTATGATTATTAGCTTTTTGGTCAGTCTAGCTAAAGTTTGTGAATTCTATTGATTATTTCAGAGAACCAACTCTTATTCTGTTTTTATGTTTTATTACTTTTAGTTTTTTATTTCATTAAATTTCATATCAATGTTTTATTTTTTCATCCTTCTGTTTTAGATTTTTGTTTTATTCTTCTTGATCCAGAAAGTTAATATGGAAAATTAGATTTGTTTATTTGAGAATTTTTAAACTGATAAAATACAGATATTTAAAGCTATAAGTTGAGGAGAAAGCAGAAGAAAATGCAACTGTATTATCTTTTATAATGACATAATTAACTTTTCTAATACTCTTTGTTTATTCATGTGGGTTCAAATTATCCTCTGGAATTGGTCCTTAATGGAAAAAATGTTAGCCTGAACAGCTTCCTTTAGTATTTCCTGTAAGGTGGGTCTTCTAGCAATGAATTTTTCATATTTTAGTTCCCTGAGAATGTCTTTATATTTCTTTTCTTTTTGAAAGATTGTTTTTCTGGAGATAAGATGCTTGGTTGACAGTTCTTTTCTTTCAGCACTTAGAATATGTCATTGACTGCCTCCTGGTTTCCACTCCATTTTTTAAAAGAGAGAGAGAGAGAATCAATCTTATTTATTCTTTCATCTGGTTTTTGTTTTCCCGACACTCATTTGTGTATGCGATGCTGGGGTTTGAACTCAGGTCCTCACTCAGGCCAGGCAAGTGCTCTACCTCAGAGCCACCACTCTAGCCTGGCCTCTGTCATTCCTGATGCAAGGCTTTGTTACTATTTTGCATTTGGGGACAGATCGCTTTACATTTAATCTACTTGGAGTTTCTTGAGCTTCCAGAATGTGTAGATTAATAATTGTAACAAATTCGGGTTACTTTCCGTTGATTTTGGAATATTTTTTCTTCTTGTCCCCTTATCCACTTTTGTCAATCCTATATGAATATCTTAGTACATATATTGGCATCATACATTTCTCTGAGACTCTTTTAAAATTTTCCTTTATTCTTTATTCTCTTCTGTTTTTCATGTATTTATCTTCAAATTTGCTGATTATTCTGTCAGTTCAAATGTAATTTTGAATCTCTCTAGTGCATTTTTCATTTCAGAACTTACACTTTCAAATCCAGACTTTCCATTTGATTTTTTTAAAGTGATTTCTATTACTTTATTTGTACAATTTGATTATTTGTCACTGTTATGGTTTGGATGTGAGGTGTCCCCCAAAAGCAGGAAGACTGAGGTGAAATGATGGGGTTAGGAGAGCCTTAACCCTAAGGGATTAACCGATAACTGTAGGCTGGTAGGGTGTGGCTGGAGAAGGGGAGACATTGGTGGTGTGCCTTTACATCAGGTATGAAGTTTCTCTCTCTGCTCATCTGGCCTTCCGCCATGATGTCCTGCCTCACTTTGAGCCCCGAGGAATGGAGCTGTCCTTCTATGGACTAAGACCTCTGAAACAGTGAGCCCCTAAATAAACTTTTCTTCCTAAAATAATTGTTCTTGTTGATCTATTAGTCACAGCAGCAAAAAAAGCTGACTAAAATAGTCACCATATTTCCCTTTTCTTCTTTAAATATGATTTCCTTTAGTTCTCTGGAGATATATATATATATATATATATTCACACACACACACACACATACACACACACACACACACTTTTTTTTTTAAGTCTTTGTCAACATATGAATATCTTCAAAGGCTGTTTCCAGTGCTTGCTTTTTAAAAAATCGGCATATGAGTCATCCTTTCCTGTTTGTTTGTTTGTTTTTTGCATGTCTCATTTCTTAGTTACTTTGCTGAAAACTAGACATTTTAGGTAATTTAGCGACTCCAGATACTGCTCTCCCTTCCCAGGGCTCTCCGTTATTTTGTTTGCTTGTTTATTTTCTTCGCGTTTGGCTGAACTGTTTTCTGGGACTTTGTTTTTCCCACGTGTAAAGCCTAGGGTCTGATGTCACTATTTAGAGCCTGCAGCCTTGACACGCGGTGTCTATGCGACAAAAGTGGTTTCAGCAAAACTCTCTTCAACCACCTCTGTTCGTAGTCAACTGTCTTCCTCTGTTGGCATTTCACCCAGCATTAAGCTCTACTGATTGCTGCTTATTTTTGACAATACTCGAGGGCATAAACCAACAACTCAGGGGCTTCACAGTTGTACCCATTAATCTGAGACCCTGTGCAGGGATAAATTTTGAAGTCAAGCTTTGAGGGTAGTACAGATCTGAGAAAGGTTTGTAAGTTGTTTTCTTTCCAGGGTTTTCTGGTAAACTATCAGAGCTATAGTTTATCATACTATTCCCATGGAGTTACCAACCTCTTAAATGCTTTACCAACAAAATCAGTATAGGCTTCAAGGCTTGAAAACTTTCTTGCATTCTTTTCCAGATAAAGCTTATTCCTTTGGTTAAAGTTTCGGAGGAGTGTTTTTTCTTTTTTTGGTTTTGTTTTGTTTTGTTTTTGTTTTTTAATGTTCTGAATCTTCCCCTAGGAAAAATCTTGAAGCCGCTGATTCTGGGAATAGTCACAGTGCACTGCTCGTCTGCGAATGATACTCTGCTTTGTCGTCAGAGCTCTGGGTTCAGGAGTTGCTTCTTGTCTGTCTCACTTTTCTCCCTGGCATGGAATCTCTTCTCTACAAGCAAGCTGTGGGAAGGACAATCAGGGTCCAGGATTCTTAGCTGACCCTAACCTGTGCTCTGGGAGTTAGGGTATTACCAGAATCCGAGGCCAGAAGCCTGACTGCATGAGTCCCAACCCACCAGGTCTGTCTACCTGCCCCACCAAATAGCAGAAAAGGCAATGAGGAAAAGCAGGACAGGAACTTCAATCAGTATGTCCATACTGGGAAGGCAAAGTGAGAGCCGGCATCTCAGCCCTGTCTTCAGGGAACTGATGGAAACTCTGTGTTTAAATAGAGAAAGAATTGGGGCAGTGGGTGAAAGGTGCATGATTAAGCAGCTTTGGTCACACAGTGGTCTGGTTGATCATTCCCTCATGTCTGGTTCTGTAAGGTGGCTCTGGAAAAGAACTTATTGCTGGACGGGGCAATTTCCATTTGCTTTTCAGGATACAGGGTGTTTATGAGACCTGTGATCCTAGAAGGGGGGAATTTAGTTCCCATAAGACGAATGCTTCTGTCCAGGGAGGCAGTCCCGTCTGGGGGTGATGTGCTGGCCTCCTGCTATTCCTCAATGGTGTAAGGCAAGGACTGAAGACAGCTGAGCTCCACTCCAGGGGTCTGAAACAGGATGCTGCAGATCACTGCCTCAATTTTGAAGGGCTATGAGACAGGCTAGGTCGATTTAGGGTGAAAAATCTTGGATTACCAGTTCTTAGAGGAATACTTTTTAAATGATTAACATGCCTCAGGCAGAGTTGAACAAATCACAAAGTGTAGGATAATAAAAGAGACAGATACAAAATTAAGGCATAAAAGTTAAGCAATTTTTTTAATCTGGCCCTTTTTTCTCTGACTCTTAGTTGTGTATGTGGTGCTGAGGTTTGAACCTGGGGCCTCACACATGCCAGGCAAGTGCTCCAACTGCTGAGCCACTGCTCCAGCCCCAGAAGTGTCAAGTTGTATCCTGTTTTTAGTTATTCATCAAGCATCTGCAAGCCTAGGTATAGAGTCAGTGCTTTTAGCAATGGTAACTTTTCTAGTTCCTGATACAGGGCTGCATAGAGGAAGGGAGATACTAACTCTTGGCCACACACATTTGGAATTTACCTTCCTGTGACAGGAAGCTGTGGGTGTGTAGTAAGGAATGCCTGTGGGATGCTCCTCTCTGGGAGGTACTGTAGCCCTTTCCTAGGAGTTGTGGAAAGTTCTCTCTCTCTCTCTCCTTGGCCACATAGCCATAAGAGCAGGACTTCCATCACACTAATAGGGACCAGGAAAAATCAGCGAGTATGTCATGGCTCAGGTCACACTGTTCCTGCTGCTTGTGCTGAGATTTTGTAGATCACTTTGAATAAATGTTTCTTCATCTGCTGCCTGACCTTGTAACAATTTCCAGAGGTTTCGAATGGTCATTTCAAAAATAAAGTTTAGCAGTTATTGTCAGTTCTGGAGAGGGGTCCCCCAAACTTCTGACTTTTTTTTTTAAAGAAAGAGGGACAGTGAGAGAGACAAAGAGAGAAGCAATTTTTATTTAGATTTTCATGTGACTTTCATTCCTCTGACACTTTGTTGTGTACGTGGCGCTGGGGTTCAAACACGTACTTGCGCATGCCAGGCAAGCGCCGTAAACACCGAGCCACCACTCCAGCCCCAACTTCTGACTTCTTACACTACTATCCCTGACATTGTATTTTGGACTATGTGTGTGTGTGTGTGTGTGTGTTGCAGGGCACACTATTAGACTTTATTTTCAAGGTATTCTTTTATTTATGGTAAATGATGCTGGTGATAATTTACAGTACTGATTTAAAATTTTGAGTATATTTTTATGTAATAGGCTTAGTATAATTAAAGTCACTCCTAACCAAAGCCTAGACCATCAACCATGTTAAATTGGAGAGGAAAAAAGAAAGTGAATAAATGAGGCTAAAAGGAAATATCTTTTTAGCTCTGACTCTAAACATGAACTAATAGCATGTGCAGTACTTTTGATTATCACTAACATTCATGCCCACTCCCAAAAAGTGTCTGATGTTCCCCACTATAGAACTAGGATTTATAGGGAACATATTGAGGAAGAAAGAAGAAAAACAGTTTAGATACATGTATTAGTCAGCTATACATTACTAAAATGGAATACCTCTGGCAACTATTTTTATAAATAACAGAGGTTTATTTAGCTTCTGGTTTTGAAGGCTCCATGTCCAAATATATAGTGCAGGCTTAATGAGGGAAGCTGGTTTACTGTATCATCTCATGGCATGAGAGGTAATTCTGGGGAGCAGGTGTCCAAACACTCACACCTTGAACTAGAATAGATGCAGACTGAGAGAGGAGGATCTAAACAATCCTTTTTGAGTGTATTTCCTCAATAACCTAAGGACCTCTCATAAGACCCCACCTCCGAAAGTTCTATTATCTTCCAATAAATCTTCACTGGGCCAAAGCCTTTAAATACATGGGTCTTTGGGAGACATTCAAAATTCAAACTATAGCACTCTGAAAAGAGTATTATGACAGAAAGTGAGGACATTTTTAAGATACTCAAGGGCAGTAATAAAAACGAAGCTGACAGTGTAGGTCTACTGGGAAAGTTATGATGACTTGAATATTAAAGGGGATAATAGTTATGGATAATTACCAAAGTTTTGAAAAATTATTTTTATACAAAAGAAGGATAAAATACAAATTTAATTTTGCAAGTTTTATGAGTAGACAAATGTAATATCTGAGTTTTTTTATTCTTTTAAGTATAAAATTGCAAAGTGTGTTTATATGCTTACTTTTTTCTCTATGAACAGATTTTGATGAAGAGAGAAAACTTGGAGTAAGTCAGATAGTCCTAGATAAGTTAGGAACTGTACCAAGAACTTATTAAGAACTCAACACCCACTAGAAGCCTGACTGTACACATGCCGACAGAGAAACTCAGAAATGTCACAAATTAAAATGCATGCATATGTGCATTTCAAATTATAGTATGGGGTATTACAGAGGAGACATGAGTTCAGGGAATGGATGAAGCGGGGAGATCCTGGACTAGGATAGGCTTTAACTTACTCTCTCACTATGTTGCTATCCATGTATGCATGAATATGTAACAACAATTCCAGCCAATATGTAAGACTATGTCAAACAAATACAAAAATAAAAAAGAACTTATCTATAGGGGCTAGAGGAGTAGCTCAGCAGTTATGGAGCTTGCCTGGCATGTGTGAGGATGTGGATTTTCACCTTAGCACCATTTACACAAGGAAGAGGAAAAGCAATGAAAACCAGATGAAAACCTAAACTAAAAATTGATTCCCTCTCTCACTGTCCCTCTCTTTCTGAAACAAAGAAACAAACAAACAAACAAAAAAAACCTCATCTGTAGAACTGATCATACATGTGTTGGTAGATTATCAGTTAGGAAAGGGTCTGTTAATCAGCACAAATTAATTACCACTTTCTATCAAATTTTAGTTTGTTTCAAGATAACACATGTGTCAAATACTCTATGCCCTTGAAAAAAGTGTTATAGATTCCACATCTCTATGACCTACCATCTTAAATTGGCACTTCTAATTAGAATGAGATGCTAGTAAGGAGTATCCTTATTTTTAATAAGGATGAAATTGAGTGAATATATAATGGTAGCAGAGTAAGGCCAGGTAATATAATATAATGGCAGAATAGCAAGACAAGCTCAGGTAAATAAGACTATAAGAGAATATTATGGGAAAGGGTCCCAGGTGGTGAAATGCAGCTTAGTGAGGTACATGGATTTCAAAATCTTTATTGATGCTGTTTGTAAAAATAAGACATGAAAAGGAAACTCTGTGTGATGTAGTGTGATTCAAGGTTGAGTCACATTTGAAAAAAATAAATTAAATGTGATAACTTGTCCAAGAATCTATAATTAATAACTCAAGTTCTTTTCTGAATTTGTATCATTTTTCCAATTTTACCTGGTAACTTTGCTACAACATGCTATGATGATTCTAAAACTCCAGTCATGGCCTTGACCTCCCTCAAGTACCACACCTATAGATAAAAAACCACAGAACATATGAGCATCTCCATCTTGACAAATTAAAGCTCAAATGTGATATCTTCCCTTTATCTTCTCTATTTTCTTTCATGTGGTTGGAGATAGCATCATCATTCACCTCATGCAAGAATAAACCTGGAGGGTTCATTTTTTCCTCTTCTTTCATCACAATATGAATGCCTACTATGTGTCAACCACTATGCTGGTTGCTCAGATTGTTAGTGTGTGTGTGTGTGTGTGTGTGTGTATGTGTGGTGTATGTGTGTGTGTGACAGAGAGAGAGAGAGAGAGAGAGAGAGGGGGGGACAGCAAGGATATAATTTCTGTTCTCATAGAATTTGTGGCTTCCAAACTTGTGAAGACACACAAATCTATAGAAATCACAAAAACAAGTGAAACAAAAATATGAAAACATTTAATATTGGTAACTGCCTTAGAAACTGATAATTGGGCTGGAGAGGTGGCTCAGCAGTTACAGTGCTTGCCTGGCATGCCCAAGGACACAAATTCGAACCCCAGCACAAAACAGTGAAATATTGGAGCACCAAAGCCACATGAAAAGCTAAATAAAAGCAATTCTTTCTTTCTCTCTCCCTCTCACTGTTCCTATCTCTCTATCTCTTTTTAAAAATAAATAAATTAAAAATAAATTTTTAAAAAAGAGCTGGGGATATGCCCCTGGGTTCAATCCCTTGTACCCAAAACTTAAAAACAAAAACAAAAACAAGAAACGGATGATTGATTTGGACAAAAAGAGAAACATAGACATTACCCAGGTAAAGAGAACGTCTTTCCAAGAAGAATCAGCAGTATGTGTAAAGGCTCCAGGGAGCAAGTGAGTGCCCACAGTCCAGGAGCTGAATGAAGTTCAAATGTAGTAGGAAGAGTTCCAGAAGAGACTGGATGATGGGCAGAAGTTAGGTTTTGGGTCTTTTCCTGCAGACAACTTTTCAGTGAAGGTGGTATGAAGAGAGCATGGCAATTAAAATTTGCATAATGAATGGAATTTTTCACTACAGAATGCATAATGGATTGATATGAATGTGAGGACCCATTAAAAGTTTGTCTTATTAGTTCAGATGAGAGGTGACGGCTGCTTAAGAGGAGGATGGGGATTCCAAAATTAAGAAAAAGATGTAAATGAACAAGAAATTTTTTTTCAAATAGGAAAGATATTTAAAAGACTGGGTACAAGGAGTAAAGAAGAGCAGGTAGTAACATGGAAGAAGAGTCTATTTATTGTTTCTTTGTTTTGGTTTGCTTTTTATTTGTTGCAAGGTAGACAAAAAGTGGGAACATCAGCAATTTGGATTTTGGTTTCTTCATTCATTCTCTTTATATTTTTTGAGTCAGATTAAGTGACAAACCATCATTGCCCTCATGTAGCTTATATTCTTGTGAAAAGAGGTAGACAGTAAAATTAAGTACAATTAATAAATAAATCATATAATGTTGTGGAAAACGAATGCCATGAACAGGAACAGAGAAAGATAAGGTGTTGGGGCTTGTCAAGACTTAAGGATGCATTTTTAAATAGTACTTGGTATTTTTTATGGGAAAAGTAATATTTGAGCAGATTTGAAGTGATAAATTAGCTAGTTGTGTAGTTATGTGGAAGCAGAGCATTGAGGCAGAGAAATAGCCCATTCAAAGGCCCTGCTTGGGATGTTATGTCCAAGGAGCAGCAAAGAAGCTGTGTGAATAGGGTAGACAGCAGGGCGGATGTAGCAGGGGAATGGTAAGGATCATGTCTGAAGTTAATGAGTGGGTGTGCATGGGCCCTCCCAACTTGTGAGGTATTGTAAGAACTTCGGTTTCAGTCATCAGAAGCTCTTCTGAACTTGAGGTTTCTATTAACTCTTGCAATGGAAATGCGAAAGTTCAGCTTGGAACTTGGAGCTCACGGATGGGTATTGATGTTTGATTCATCTCCAGGAAGAAATTAAAGCCATGGATATAGAAACAATATCTAGAGCAGGCATTGGCAACTTCCCAGGGACACTTCCTGCCTGTTGCCTTATTTTGTATATGTGGCTTTTTAGAGCACAGCCACATCTGTTAATTTGCATGTTGTCTATGCTTCCATTTTACAACAGCAGAGTAGTGGTGACAGAGACCACGTGGCCCACAAACTTTACAAGACTCATTCTCTGATCCTTTATAGGAAAAAAAAAAGTGGCCCCTTGGGGGTCTTCTAGAGACAGAAGACCGCTTAAGAGGAAAAGTGGGCCTATGACTGAGTGTGGGTGACTCCAACACTTTTTATCTCAGGGAGAGTAGACTCAGAGTGTACAGGAAAAAAAACATCAAGGAGCCACGGAAGTAAGTGTAAAACTGGACAGCACAGAAGTAATGAAGAGAGTTTCAGCTTTTACACTTGAGCCTTTCCTTGGATTTAGCAACTTAGAGATCGTGGGTTTTCTTCACGAAAGCTATTCCAGTGAAGAGGTATTAGAATTGCTATAGGATGGAAGGGGCTTAAGGATTGAAGGCGATGTGTGCACGCCACACACACTTTGGTGTGTTTGACAAGAGGAGCATAAAGATAGTGCTTTAGCTGGAGGTAAAGGTGGGGGTCAAGCCAGGGTTTACTGTGTTTTTCTGTTTTGTTTCTAGTTTGTTATTTGAAAGGAGTAAATTTAGCTTCATTAGAAGTTGGTATCAGAATCTAATAGTAGGGATGTGAGTTGGTGCTGAGAAAAGGGTTAAAAATAGTTCTGAACTTTTCAGTAGGTCAGAAGAGATGGAATTGAAAATACATGTTACATGAACCCCAACAACTCTTCTACTGTAACAGGAGAGGAAGAGAGGGAAGATGTATAGGACAGAGAACCTTTGTGTCTGCAAAAGAGAAGATGAAAGAATATCTAAATACTTCTAGTTCCTCTTAGAAACAGGGGTAGAATGTTGGAGCATAAGAGCAGGAGCTTAATGGAGAAACAGTACTGCCAATTAATGTTGAAATCTCATCTCAGTTTGAGGAACATGGGAATGCAAAATGTTGCGTTCATTTTTCTCACTATACTCAGCAACCTGGGTTCAAGCATGGTGATCCTCTTTCTGGAGGTTCACATGGTTTGGGGATTTGAAAGACAGATGAGTCTAAATATTAGGGAAAAAAACAAATATTAGGTTTTATGGGAAATGCTGTTTATTTTGGATCCCTAAGATGAAAAGGGAAGAGCAAAGTGGAGGGAACAATGAGGTTGAAGTAGGAGTGATTTATAAGCAAGATGGACACAAGAATGTTTTCGTCAGAGACGAACATGTTTGAGTGAGGATTTTAGAAGTGGAATACTCCTCCCTGCAACCACGTTCAAAAATTACCCTTGAGCACTTGAGTGGATTAGAAAGGGCCATTCAAAGATGAAGAGGCTAAGAAAGAGAAGTAACATGTTCAATAAATCATCCATGGGGGATTTAAGGTAATGGAAGTTGATGCCAGAATCTTGGCAGAGCTTGCATTGGTTATAAAGGTAGTAGGATGGAATATTTAGTGACTGAAAAGTCATGGAACAGACTATTTAATGAATGAAAAGGGATAAACTGGAGGTCACAACATAATAGCATTTAAAGAATAGTCTAGTTGAAGGGCAGAACTTCAAATAAAACAGTTTAATTTTTTAGGAATAACAGTAAGAAGCCACAGGGCCCCAGAAATACAGAAATCATACTTCTTTATCTAGAGATATGAGAAAACAATTATTTGTTGCTTAAAATGGCCTCAAGGGAGATGGCATGACAACCAAGTCAAGGACACGGTGAATATATGTATCACAGCACTGACAGGTCCATCAGGTAAAGCAGAGCGTTTTGTTGATGAGAGACTGATTAAGGTATAAGAAATTACACAGGATTAGGGAATGGGTTGCTTTGGACCCAGAGGTCACTTTGACATTGGAACTGCATCCAACAAATCACCTATCCTATATTAAAACAATATAAAGACCTAGAAATTCTAAAAAATAAAAAAAATTCTCCAACTTTATCATCACTTTTATCCTTGTTTTTATCTCTACTACCTTAATTTAGAACACCTTTATCTCTTAATATCTTATTCTAGCCAACCTCATGTCTCTTGTTTCTGATCCCTTTTAGTCCTTTTGCTCCAAAGCTTTTTGACCAATCTTTCTACAATGTAGTTTTATCGTATAATAAAAATATGTGTACACAATGGAGTTTTATTGAGTCCTAAAGAAAAAGAAATTATGGCATTGTCAGGAAAATGGATGGAACTAGAGACTACCGTGTTAAGTAAAATAAGTCAGTCTCAGAAGGTTGAGGGCCCTGTGTTTTCTCTCATATGTGGAAACTAGAGAGGAAAAAGGAAAACAAAGGTAGGGGTTGGAGCTCATAAAAATCAAAGGGAGATCAGTAGAGATAAGGGATCAAGGGTTGGGAGGTAGAGATGGAGGTAGGAGGTGATGGGGAGGAAAATTGGCCAAATTATACTGTTATGCTACATGCATGTATGAATATGTAGCAACAAATCCCATCAATATGTATAACTGTTATAATATACCAATAAAAAATGTGGGAAAATGGCTATTGGTAGTTTCTTTGCATAAGGTTCTGCTTAACAGGATGCCCCTTGGTCCCAAATATCTTCTTTCCTTCCCCCAAGAGCTTTATGCTTCATCAATATAGTACCATGCATTGCAGAATTATCTGTGCTGTTTTACACATCCCAGCTCTTGCCCAGGCATGTTCTCTGCCTGGGGCTTCCCTTCTGCCTTTCCTGTTGACATTTTATCTCCCACAGTCAAGTATCCGACTCAAACCTTTCCTTGTTTTGGTTTCCAAGAAGGATAAATCACTCCCTCTTTTGTATCCTGTATGGATGTCTATTCAAATTGTTTGGATAAATATTTGCTGAATATATTTTTTCCTTAACAGTTTAGCCAACTAGACTGTCTAGGTCCTTGAATGACTAAGGACCTAGAAAGGTTTCCAACAATGTGGTGCTTCATAAAAGCTCGCCAAGGTGAAGTGGACTTTACACACCTGCTTTGCCATAAGAATGTTGCTTTCAAGTACATTCTCTGCTTTGATTTCACTCTTGAAATCCAAGTTAGCCTCTCAGAGTTTCTCCTCTAATGCCCTTGTTGGGAAATGATAATAACTTGCCAGTGACCAGTGTGATTAAGCCTTCCCTTCTCCCTTATTTAGATTGGTGTCACTGCACCAGCTCTGAGAGAGCCATAAAGAACATTAAGACTGTATCTACCATGACAGAGCAACCCATTCCCTAGAAATCAATAAGGGCTTTTCTCTGGAAATGAATTTGGTGGTGGCAAAATAAACAGTTGCCTCCAATCTCCCTCTTTTTAAACTTTTTTTTTTTTTGGTGGAATTGGGTATTGAACCTGGGGCCTCATGCTTGCTAGACAAGCATTCTACCATTGCACTACAATCCCAGCTTTATTATCTTCATTTCTTTAATAACTTTCATTTATTTCACTGTATTCCTTTCTCCAATCAATTAATAAATATATTTACCTTTGAAGGATGGGGATTATTAGCATTTCAGACACAGATGAAAACAATCCCCATAACCAAGTCCCTTCACAAAATTTAAAAAATATCATTTGTTAGGGAATTTTGGTTAACTACTTAGAATGGGGCCTCTTATTTATCTAATAGGAACAATTGATTCTGAAAAGAAAATTTAAAGCCAATTTTAACTCCTTGAAAGGGATAAAATGCTTGTAATTGTGGTATTCAAGTACCTATCAATGTAAAAAAAAGTAAAAAATAAATAAATAAATGAAAAGTTAAAAAAAATTTAAAAAGAAGTATCTATCAAGATGACTTCATTCGAATATTATTGGATGATATAATTAAAGAATGAAATAAACTTTTCCTTCTGGTTCCACAGAAAAATAAAATGCAACCAGTTGGTATCTTAAAACCATATGGTAAATAAATCTGGCAAATGGATCAGACAAGCATGTGTAAACCCAAAGTTTGTATTAGAGAATGTAGATCTAGTTCCCTTAAATTTACTTTGTCAACAAAAAGTTAAGAAAAGAACAAACCATCACATACTGTTAAAAGTGACAAGTTTACCAATTTTTCTTTGATTTTTGAAATTTTTAATTTTTGTATTTTGTAACAAAATTTGCTGGTTAGTAGGCCTTAAGCTTCCTTCTTCCTCTAGAAAATGAGAAAAAATTAGGAATCAAAAGAAAAATAGGTTTAAATATGTAGTTACTTTCTTGAAAATTCTGCCTGGGCTAGATTCCTTTCAGGCAGTTGAGCTGAAGAATAATTGGTTAAAGAGAAAGAAATGCCCCACAAAGGAATAAGGCCAAGTAAGCAACAAATACACAGCCTTGTAATTTCCCCAAGTTAACCCAGCTCTGAGAGTTTTCCAAGGAACTTGTCAACGGAATGATTGTTTTAGAATTATGATGTTTAATTTTTTAAAAAGTAATTACATGGGGCTGGATCGGTGGCTCAGCGGTTTCAGCGCTTGCCTGGCAAGCACGAGGACCCGGGTTCAAACCCCAGCACCATGTACACAACTAAGTGTTGGAGCAACTAAGGCCATGTGAAAAACTCAATAAAGTTGTTTCTCTCTTTCTCTGTCTCTCTCACTGTCCCTCTTTCTTTATTAAAAAAAAAAAGTAATTACATGGGAATTCTGGGTCACTTGCCTGCTCAGTCAGTTACATGACAATAATTTTCTATGCCTTGTAATACAACTTTGCATAGAGAAAACAGGAATATGCAAAGAATTCTGTTATTAAGGACATTCTCTGTGATTCTGATATGCTTTTGATAGATGCCTGGTAGGAACTACTTTCCTTTCTAAAGATAAGAAAACCAAGAGTATATGAAGGGATTTGGGTTCAAGGTCACTCATTTCAGCTAAGAACCTGAGCCAGACACCTGAATATTCAGGTCAATCATTTCACTGGATTCATAATTATATTTAATGCGTAATTTTTGTATCCCTATGCCAGCTAATAAATAGAACTCAGTGATATCTTATTAGTGCAAAACCATCAGGGGTAAAATGTCATGCAGCACAACACTGATACCACACTCTTCCATGTGCACCAGGCATTCACCTCCATGATTTGCTTTGATCTGAGTCTCACAACCTAGGTCATTGAACACCTGTGAGAAAACTGACCTTAATAATCTTACCCAGGTTTTTTAGAATTGTTTTGTCATTTGGGGCAGGATTTTAATTTACAGTCAAATGTTCAAAGGGAATGATAAAAGATAAAAATGATCTGCACAGGTGCCAAAATGAGTTTTGGTTTAAAGTTATTTTATACATATCTTTTAAACATATATCTTTCCATGTATTCACAGAATAGAATTATTGAGTACTATTTAAACTCTTTTTTTCTGAGTCAGGATGGGCATAATTAATATCTATTATTATGTCTTACTGTAATAAATAGAGGCTTACATTTACTTTTCCAAGTTTATTTTCTGATTCTTGGTTACAGTTTGCTGGATCTCACTTTTTCTGACACGTGAGCTAGCCTCAAAGAGCCTTTCCTTTTCTTTCCCATTTCATCTTCTAATGTTATGCTTCTAATGTACTCTAGGCAAAGAAACTAGGTCATTAATCTTATTAAATGTGTTGGCCATGGTAATAGTAGAGCAAATCACTGAGAGACTGAAATTCCCAAACTTCAGTGTGCATAAACACTGCTTAGGGAGTGTATAAAAATACAAATTCATGGGGTTCACTGCCAGGGATTCTGATTTGGTGGAGCTCAGCAATGTGCATTTTAATCAACATGTCCTGTATTTCTAAAGGACATTTTCTCACTAATCTAGAAGTAAAACACATGCTTTGTGCATGAGATTTTATGACAGCAATGCCATATCTTTTAAATGTTTACTGTAGATTCCTGCCTTATCTTTTAAAATGCTGACATAGAGTGAACGTGGTCCAGGGAAAATATGTAGAATTTGATGTTTGTCATACTAGGATTGAAATACGCTTCTTTTTAAAAAATATTTTATTAAAGAACTGAATTATTGTACAAACGTAAATGCATATAAAATAACAATATGATATACATAAGTTCTTAAAACAGAATTACCCCCACATTGCCCATACCCTAGTCTCTTTATTCTTCCATATTTCACCCCTATAAGTGATATAAATGCTTAGATTGTGAATTTGCCAAGATTAAATGATTCCGTAAGTATTATTTGGATTCTCAGGGGGGTAAAGAGTATGCTACATTGTTGTCTCCCTAGATCCCTCCCTATTCTGTCCCATTTTCCCCTCCTCCATCCCCACTACATTTCTGTGGTTGCCCTAAATTATATGTTGCTATTCTTTTTCTGGGGAAATCCACTTCTTGTGATTTTCATGTTAAGTGACCTTGGAAAAGTTTCTTAACCTTTCAAACCCTGTCACTTCATCTAGAAAATAACTCATTTAGCTGCTATATCATATCAAATTAGATAGTGCCTGTCAAAATATTTTCATATACCGCACACAGTTGTTTAGAGTACAGGATATAGTTGCTTAGAATTTTACTTTGTTGTTGCCAGACTTATTGATGGATCGATCATTACTTTTCTGAAGTGTGATGGTTTTCCAATTGCTATAGCCAAAGTGCAGCTGTATTGTGATTCCTGTCTGTATCAGCAACTAAGACTGTTAGACCAGGCTGTTAGCACTTAGGCCACATTAGCAGCCAACTTTGTTTAAGATCCTGCTAGAAAGTGGAAGGGCGGGGCTAGGGGGAGTAAAGAATGAGCTAGGAAGAGGCTGCTTGCAGAGAAATGGAAATTGGGAGGTTTTATTGCAGCAGATTCTTCCTCCAGGTTCAGCACCTGCTCTGTCACACAACCCTCCCAATTTGAATAAGTGATTAACAACTCATTAACAGATCATTAGCTAAATCAGCTCAGTGTAGTGAAGAGGACCCAGGTTCAATAATTCCTGCGAATTATCACCAAATGCAGACCAGAAAGGAAATTAAATATGTCTGATAAAAATGGTAGTGTCTATGCTATATTTATGTTAGGCTGGAATAAGGTGATTTGAGGAAAAGCACTCTTTCCCCTGCTTTTAGAAAAACAGGAGCTTGCCCTTGTGGTCATTGCCATCTAGAGTACAACTCAGGAAGACCCAGAAGCCTCCTCCCCCTCCCTATCTCAGATTGTCCCAAGTGGCAAGTGCTCAATTTCAGACTTGTCAGTTTCTCTGCTCTCAGCATAGGTCAGACGTTGATTTTGACTGCCCAAATTTGCACTTCTTGCACTTCGTATAAGAAATTAACTTTTCCTCCTGGGCTATAGTCTGCTGAAGAGTTGGACACTAACACAAACTAAGCCAGTCAGATACTCCTTTCCCAAATGCAAATACTTGAGCAGAGATTTTAAAAGTCTGGTCAGTTACTATGTTACAGTTAGAGATGAGAAAGAAGTTCTGGTGTGCTATTGAACCATAGGAGGACTATGGATAATGTACCTGGTATTTCAAAAAGCTAGAAGAAAGGATTTTGGATATATATTCACCATAAAGAAATAACAAATCTTTGATATATATATGTGTGTGTGTGTGTGTGTGTGTGTGTGTGTTTTCAATCTGATTTAGACGTTCAATAAATGTATTGAAATATCACATGGCATCCTGTAAATACATACAATCTTACACTTTTATGTATCCATTAAAATAAATTTAAATTAAATTAATGAATGAATAAGAAGATTGAAAAGTGATTTTTACTCCACTTCATTCCAGAAATTGCCTCTAGTCACTCACTTGCAGTACTTTCTTTTGCAAATGTCTTGGTTTCTGCTTGTTTCCAAGTCTGGGTTTCCAGCTTCCCTTTAATCTTTGAATTCCCAGTAGTTTTCCATATACCCCATTTGCCTAACCAATCCTGAGTCTATTTCTGTTTTTTTTAGCCAAAGAACTGTAACTGATAAAGGTAGTTTAACTCCTACTTTCAAACTGGAGAGAAGAAACTAAGCTAAGTTCTACAATTGAAATCAGTGCTCTCCTTTTTGTTGCTTAGATGACTTTCTGTCTGAAAGTCTTCTCCAATTCAGAAATTGCTCCCTCTATCCACCCACTGATTGTCAGAAAGTTGGAAGTTATTCTCAATTCCTTTCTCCATCAGCCCCTATCATCGGCCGTCAGCAGGTCTGATCATATTGCCTTCAGATTATATATAGGTTCCACTCATTACGCTCAATCTTTACCAATACTTTTACCCTCCTAAAATGTTTTGCAACATACAGAACTGCATTTTAAACATACATGTGATATTCTTGCAGACTGCAGGAACATTTACAATGGCTTCCTGTTATACTTAGAAGAAAATGCTGCGAGAACTACTACAATACTCCTTCCAGCCTCCTCTCATGCCTTTCTGCTAACTTGGGGTGCTCCAGCAAAACTACACTTCTTTCTGTTCCTTGGAGTGGCTTATTTTTCTACTGCTACCAGTGTAGGGATTTTTATACTACCACACTATTCCCTCTTCACATGAATCTTTTCTTTTTATCCTTTAGAAATTTGTTTAATGTCACCTCTGCATAAGGTCCCTCCCTGATCATTCTATTTGGAAAAATTTGTTTCATTTAAAGGACTCATAAGAAAGTTGGTCTATTAGATGTGTTAAATCCAGATAAGATGTAATGTCATACAACCTAATACTTTTTTAGAGATATTGTGTGAAGGGGAAGGGCGGGATAAGGGAGGGTAATTGGGGGGGCACTCCTGGGGGTAATTGCAATATCCAGAATATATATACACATTTTATATTATTTTGTTAAAAACTTGTATGGTTGTTCAAAAAGAAAAAAAAGAAAAAAAGACTCATAAATTTATAATTGCATATATATTTGTCCATATACTTATTTATTGTCTATTGTATATGCATTTGTTCATTTACTTATTTATTATCCATTAGTAGGATGAGCATAAATTTTAGTTTGCTTTGAACAATCAGTCTCTGTTTGATGTCTCAAAAGATTTTTAATGGTGTTTCCTCTCATTCTAAAAATGTTCAAATTTGGACAATAAATTACATGTCCTCCCTTCCCTTTATATTGTAAATGTCATAAGAGCATGGCTAAATTTTTCTTCTTTTAATTTCACTGATGTGTCTCAAGTTCCAGGAGAAATGTCTCTTAATATCTTCATTATCCTAAATAAATTATCACCATCAAAAACCTAAAAAAAAAGTTCTTCTATAACATTATACCAGTGTTGCCACCACCTCTATCTATTCTAACACAGCATATGAGATTACTTTTCCTCTGTCCTTATGAAGACTTGTATTTCCTCATTCTTCCTAAACTGCTAGCATCTGGTTAAATATGATTCACTTTTTCTTTCCTTCCCTTTCTTTTTAAGACTACATGCCATCTTTCATCAGGCCACCTGAGTTTTTCGTTCCAAAATGCATTCATCTCTCCCTGTCCTTCCTTTGAATGCATACTCTGACTTCTAGGAACACACCCTTGATTCCTTACTTTAGGATTCCTACCCTATTCACAACAACTGAGACAAAGCAGCAAGGCGATTGCAAGCATGAATAGGTTTCACAAAGCCAAGATCCAGATTACTAACTTTACTCTGCCTCTCCCTAGCTTTGTGATGTTGGCCAGGTTACTGTAACTCTCAAGACCTTAATTTCCGCATTTTTGAAATGAACATAGTAATAGTGTCATAGTATTATTTTGAGGATTAAGTCATATATCTATATGATAAGCTAAAAATATGGCTGTAAATGGTGCCATCATTATCACCATCATTCACCATCACCATCATCATCATCAATACCATCATCATCATCATTGGAATTATTATGCGAAAAACTTAACTCCGTGCCTGGGACAAGCAGAATCTCCATGCTTGCTACTGTTATGGCCCATGGTCTTAACTTCCATCCTGATCACCAAGATGACATCCCACTTTCTCAACCTCCAGCATCTTATTTCCTTCTTGATTCTTTTCACAGGATCCAGGATGATCACACTCCATAGCTCATCTTCACTCATGAGAGCTGTACGTAAAAAAACTTAGCTTTCTTTCTTTTCCTTTCCCCTCCTTTTATTCCTTCCTTCTTTCTTCTTTTTATTCTTTCCTTTCTACCTACCCAGATTCCTTTCTTCCTGATACTTATACCTGTATCAGCATGCATGCTTTCTAAGATTAATAACTTATTTTTAGTCCCCAGAGATTACTTTTAAAAAGATTCTTAAGAATTAGGTATCTTTTAGGACACTCATTATCTCATATCCAGTATAATTCTGGTCTAATAGATGGTCACTAAGAATGCTCCCTGTGATCTTTGCTCCTGGTATTCACACCCTTGTGCAATCCCCTGCTTTTGGATGTGGGCTTGACATAGGAACTCCTAACCAATAGAATGAGGAAACTTTGATGGATTTGTCACTTCTCCAATTAGGTGGCAAAAGGCTATGAATTCTGTCTTGCTGGCCCACTGCTTCTATTGTCTTTGAGGAGATGAGCTGTCATGGTAGTGATACTCACAGGACAAGGAACTGAGCAGTGTGCAGAGGACAGAGGACCTTTGTCTAGCAGCCTCTGAGGAACTGACTCTTGCCGAAAAGCCACACTATCCTAAGTTCTTCTTTTATTCATCACCAGGAATAGTCTAAATTTATTTTCTTTCAATTTCCTCACTGTTCCTTCATAGCTGGCCAACTTTAGTCTACTTTTGTAGTGGAGCTGCTATCTTGATGAAATATAAACCTGTCTCATCAACTTCCTTTGTGTCAATACTCTATGCCTAGCCACTTCCTTTGTGTCAATACTCTATGCCTGGCAGTCTTTTTAAAACTAAAATGATGTATTTGTGTCTTCTGATCATTCTATTTCCATCTCCAGTTCAATGCCTTCTTCCTTCTACTCCCTGATAGAGGATTCTGGGAGAAATTCCGTCCTCAGCTTCCCTTTTCTTTATTCTTTGAATGCATAGTTATTAGACACATTCTGTGTACTTGACATTGTGATAGGTACTTCGCATGTATGGTGCTATGTATAAGCTTAGATTTTTCCCTCTTCTTTGACTCTATCTTATTTTCAGTTTTCACAAAAAAATCATTGCACTAATTTCTTGTTAACCTCCGCTAGGGAAGTCTTTGTTCATTGTTACATTTACTCTCCCTCAAACCTCAAACTTTACTTCTACCTTCATTTCTTTGGAGTTCATGGCTAAATATGTATATCGTATGTATTATTTCTTCCATGCATTTCTTCTATTGTGTCCTAATGCTATCATCCTAATTCAGGTACTTGGTATTATCCCCCACTAATAGCTCCTATTCCTTTTAGTCTCTCTGTTCCTTCCCTTTCCTTCTCTTCCTTTCTGTTACCTCTCCTTCCTTTTTTCCCCTTTTTTGTCATTGCTGTTAGGTGAATTTGGTTCTATGTACAATATCTCTTGAAGGATCTGTTCTCAGTCCTGGTTTACCAATGCCAGCCTGTCTCCATCTCTGATTTAATCAGTCCAGGTGGGACCTGAGCTTAGGTGTTTTCAGCTTTAATATGCATTCAGAGTTTCAAAACCCTGATTCATAACACATGAAAAGCTGTAATATTTTCTCACCAGTCACTGAACGAGGTCCCAATTTCTTCATCTGGCATCTCAGAAGATCTGCACTATGGTTTCAAACACTTAAAATCTTAATTCTCAGTACATTCTCACGTGGATAGTTATCCAGCTGAGCTACGTGCTCTACTCACACATTATGTGAGATCTCCTATAAGCATTTCTGCTCATAATATTTCCATTATCTAAAGTTTTCAGCTATACCATGTTTGATATCACTGCCCTGTTCTAATTTCTCCACTTGTCAAAATCTGAGTTAATATATTCAAAATTCTTGCAATGTGTTAAGAAACAAACTGAAACCCTAGCACTCAAATATTTGGGCAAGGACATGAACAGACATTCATAAAAGATAAATTACAGCTGGTAAACATAAGAAAAAATTCACTGAATCAAATAAAGATTTAAATGGCAAAAAGGTGCCTGCTTATTTCAAATAGAGTCATAGTGCTTCTTTAAAAATAATATTTCTTTCCAGGAAGGAGCTTGGGAGACTATCAGCTGTATTTACTGCTGTTAAAAACATAACTTGTGTTTTCTCTTTCTCCACATGTGGCAAAATGTAATGAGCATCCTAAAATCATTTTTGATCTAGTAATTCCACTCATATACATTTATCCTAAGGAAATTATCAGAAATTCAGACAAAGATTTATATGTAAAGATATTTACCAAAGTGCTATTTATCATAGCAAAACACTGGAAATAAATTAAATGTCCAATAGTAGGGGAATGGCAAAATAAATCATCCACATTTTGGAATGTTCAAATCCATTAGAAACAGTGTTTACCAAAAGCATAATGACATGGAAAAATATGGATGATGCTAAGTAAAAAATCACCAGACAACTTTTCTGCATTATAATCTGGGTGGGCACTTCCTCTTTACTGGTACATTTCCTTCATGTGGGGAATGGAGACACCTCCCTTAGGTTACTTCAGCCATTCTCTGCCCCCTTGTGCATTCCACCCCTACAGAGGAGTGACTTGAGTTTACAAGCTCGGTTCTTCCTTCTGTCTTTCCATTTTCACATCATTTGGGCTCAGAGCTGGATTTTTCTTAAGTCTAAAAAATCCACATGCTTGACTTTTCTTAAGTCTAGAAGTTATTCAAGGGCAGCTCTTTAAATAGAAAGGTCCCCATTTGTCCAGTGACTGGAAAAATTTTATGAGGTCAAATCTTACAAATTTTATGTTTAAACATGTGAGATGATTTACATACATTATTTCTTTTAGTGCTCCCCAAAATTCAGAGTAGCTCTCTGCAGTGCACAGACGGGCATCTTGAGATTAAGCAGCTCATTTGTTTGCCCAGTGTTTCCCAGTTAGAAAATCAGCCAAGAGAGGATTGAGACTTAGATTGGACTGATTACAAGACTTGTGCTTTTTACCATTTCTATCACTTCCTTCCTTAGGAAAGGGCAGCTTCCTCCTTATAAACAAAACAGTCAACAAAACAAAATGAAACATGCCATTTAGCTTTTAGGAAGAGAACTGAATTCTAAGCAATTTTATTTTGTACTTTTCAGGAATCTTCTGGTATATGCTGAAGTGTCAAAAAGTTACACAATAAATGTCCAAATTTCAGCCTGTGGTTCTGAGGGAGCAAGAAGCCGAGGTGAGAGGATGATCTTGTGAATGATGTCCCTTTTTGTCCATCTTCTTTGAGTTGTGAGTGCACATGCAGGAGGAGTGCAGTCCTCTAGGAGCTGCCACAACAGCTCTGCGTTCTTCAGCAAGCTGCTCTGTAATAGTGTAGGCTGTCTTCGGAACTCCTGTAATTGCTTATAAATCCTACTAAGCCCTGGAAGCTTTTGGTCCATTTGTTCAGCTCTGATGTGCTGTGGACTAATAAACCAGAATGATAAACCAGTACATGGAATCATCTCTTGGGAAGTAAACATCCCAGTAAACGCTAGATCGGTCCTATCAAATATGATGGCTTAGAGCAATCATCCATTGTACAAAGGGCTGACACAACCATAGGCACAGGACACCTTGTTTCTGGTGAAGCATGAAGCACCTGTAGTCC
The DNA here is from genome assembly GCA_004027875.1 of Aplodontia rufa. NCBI lineage: Eukaryota > Metazoa > Chordata > Mammalia > Rodentia > Aplodontiidae > Aplodontia > Aplodontia rufa. Next base: position 133,152 of record PVKS010000261.1, read on the forward strand.
TCCTGAGTCACCATATCAGTGGTCAGTGGAACCCATATCTGAGACTCACTCCAAGACTGAGTACAACTTTTCCTTATTACCATAAAACATTTGAAAAGAGTTGTTTGACTACAGCCCTGAGATGGACACAGCCTCAAGAACTGTATGATATTCTCATCATCTTAGAGTCCACAAAGGCTATTCTCAATGTGTCTTTGTCTCCCTTGGAAAACTCGAGGGCAAAATAGAAGTACCTCCTCTATGCTTTGTCTGTCTTTATTTAGATTCTGTGAGGTAGTGACCATGAATCCACCCTCATCAGCTTACATTTTTATGATGTATCGTGGTCCTATTCCAGCTATAAAATTCCACAGAGACAGCTTCATAATTTTTCTCCTTTCTTTTCTCTCCATTTATCTGTTAGAGTAGCACCTTACCTGCATGTGATCCCTGCTAAGATCTGAATGTTTGTGTCCCCACACTCAAATTCATACCTTGAATCTCTACCCTGAAAGGTGGTAGTGTTAGGAGGCAGATCCTTGGAAAATGATTAGGTCATGAGATTGGAGGCCTCCTGAGTGGGGTTAGTGTCTTTCTGAAAGTTATCCACAGAGATCCTTCCACCCTTGCACCATGTGAGGTCAAGTGAGAAGACAGCTGTCCATGATGAAGCAGGTCCTCATCAGACACCACACTTTCTGATACCTTGGAATCATCATTTAGAAATCAAGCACCTTGATAAGATGGCAAATCATTCTCATCAGATGTGATGGCGTAGAGCCAACTCCATTTTATAGTTGCCTATCATACAAACATGTATGAGCAAGCCTCCAGATCTGTGAGAAAGAAGTGTCTTTTGTTTATCAGCTACACAGTCTATGATATGTTGTTGTAGCTGCTTGACTGGACTAATATAATCTCTGCAAAAATCTTTCAGAAATATCTCTACCATCAAACAAGACTCCTGCTACTCTTGAGCTACTAAATACCCATTCTCCAATTATTTATAAAGTCCAGATATGTCAACTAATGTATAAGTTTGAAAAAAATCATCTATGACATACATTAAAACCAGCCTCACTTCTGATCATTGTTTAGCACAAAGTTGTTCCATAAGGGTAGATTTTTTTCAGCTGTCTCCCAAGCACACCAGGCTGTTTCTCTGTGCTTCTTTGTCTCTGTCAATCTGTCTCTGCATGGGCACAGACACACATGCACACACACACACATGCATGCACACACACACTGGGATATATAATTAACATAATTATATATTATTAATCAGTATTTTATATTATTTATTATATATTATTTAGTATTTTGAAATTAAACTCCCTTCTCCTATCCTCTGTCCATTTAAATTCTATTCTGCTTGCTGTCTCTAACTCTAATAATAAGAATTATCATAGAACTCTCTGATTTTATTTTTCTTCAGTGCTGGAGACCTAAGCCACACCATTGTGCATGATAGTCAAGCAATGTACCATTGAGCCACACCCCAGTGTCTATCTCATTTTTCTTTCCTTTTTCTTTTTTTGAAGAGAGTGAGAGAGAAAAAAAGAGAAAGAGACAATCAATTTTACTTAGTTTTTCATGTGTCTTTCATTGCTCCGACACTTTGCTGTGTATGTGGTGCTGGAGTTTGAACCCATGTCCCTGTGCATGCCAGGCAAGTGCTGTAACCACTGAGCCACCACTCCACCCCTCTTTCTTTTCTTTTCTTTTTTTTTTTTAAGAGAGACGGGGACAGTGTGAGAAAGAGAGAGAGAATAAATTTTATTTAGTTTTTCATCTCATTTTCTTGCTCTGACAATAAGTTTTGCGTGTGGTGCTGGGGTGCAAACCTGGGTCCTCACACATAACAGGCAAATTCCACAATGCCGAGCCACCATTACAGTCCCCTATCTCATTTTTAATAGCAAAAATGATGATATTTTTAAAAATAGCAATGTAAAGTCTTTGGGAAGAAATATCCTATATTTCTTAAGACAATTTAATTACATAAAACACTAACACAAGATGGTATTCTTTTTTACTGCCCAAAAGAAAAGCTGAATTAAACTAACCTTTCCTTCAGGAAAAATAGATGCCTGGAAGTAAGGGTGGTGTGGAAGGCTTTGCATGATCCCGGGAGTGGATATCCAACAGGTTATAGAAAGTTTTCCATAACACATCAAACCCACTGAGTTTTACTTTTCTCCTGATTAACATCACATCATTTAATCGAGGTAATCAAAGAAAAATTATGTGCATCATTAATGATTTAGAAGTTCTGAATTTAAGACTTTTTTTGAAAAAAGAAAATAGGAATAATAATTGTTGCTTTTCAACTCTGTTTCCAACTGGAGGCTGTAAGTTTGGCAGGAAAAGTAAGATATGAGTGGGCAACAGCTGGCTATATAGATGGTGTCAGCACAGGATTTGTTTTCCTGGACCATGGCTTTCCAGAACAAAGAGGTTCTGGCAAGAGATGGTGTTCATATCATAGGGAACGTGGGAGGAGAGTTGCTGACCTGACCAAATATTTTAAAAATGAAATTTGTGGAAGAAAGTAAAAAATGCCCAGATAAAACTGCCAAACTGGTTGCCCCTGAGGATAGCAATGACACAGAGAGAAGCAATCATGATGCAGGCTCTATTCTGTTATTTTCTGGAGAAAATAAGAGGGCAGCAGATCAAGATGCTCTGGCCCTGGATGTCTGTATTCCGGTGCAAGTCGGCCCCTGCTTTGTTCCCTTGTGCTTTGTCTTTGCCAGCTCCTGCAGCTCAACTTGTTGGTATGCTTTGGCTGTGAAGCCACTTTGTTTGGGCTTCTGATTCAGTTCTGATCTGGGTGGAGAGACAAGCAATGTGCCCAAGACTTTCCATTCTTGAACCAAAGGTGAACTGTGCCTGGGGGACTTGCCACCTTTGCCAGCCTTCTAGGTATCTGCTTCCAGTTTCTGTGCTGTTACTAAGCCTGCTGTCTGACGTGCCACATGGTGAGCACTGGGCACCCTGCACAGTCCTCAGATAGACATAGAGCTGTGCCTCACTTTTGCCTGGGCTCACCTGCTCTTTTGAAGTGAGTTTGCGCCTTGATTTCCTTCTTTTGAAATATGTCCGGTTGACTGAGCTAGTACTTCAACCTTTTTATAATCAGGGGCATATCTTAAATTTGAGAGACTGAAATGGTACAGTGGAGATGTTAAGATTAAAGGTTTTGAAAATAAGGCAATCTGGGATGGAATCCTACTCATGCTGTTCATCTAAGTGCTAGTTTCATTTTTTATAAAATGTGAATTATCATTGTGCTCTGAGTTAGAGAAGTGAAGACATGTAAATAACTTGGGTTAATGCTCAAAGGAACATCATGACCCAAAACATGTTAATTCTTATTCATTTATTGTTTCTGTTGTTGTTACTATTTTAACTGAGATTCTCCCAGGTGTCTTTCTTTAGGGTTGATCAGCTTTCTGCAAACCCAGACATGTGTGTGGATGTCTTGTTGACTCTCAAAGCTCCTCCAGTACTAGTTTGTGTACCAGTTGGAACAGGCTGCCCATTAGGTACCCTTCCTGCCATATTGGACATTAACGATGGCTGATCTCCAGATTCATTCCTATTGTGACATTACACGGAGTGCTCAAGCTTGTCACCCAGGGAAGACCCAGCTGACATTTCCCTTCACCCTCAGAAGATATTCTCTACCTGAACTCACCATCTTCCTCTATTCTGCTGGCCTCCTTACAACAGCTCATAGTATGGAAAAAATTAAAAGAAATCAATGGGGCGTTTCCCCACACGACAATGGATACCATTTCATATTCATCCCTGTTATTTTAATTGTATAGTATTAATGACTAGAATGTGCCAAGGGAAAAATGCTCTTTCAACAAGAGAAAAAAATCACATTAAGGGTAAATTTATCAGAAATTTATCTTCCAATATTTGAAGACTTGTCATGGAGATTTAGTAGTGTATTTGTTATGTGTTATATGTCATTTCAGCCAATAAACCTAAAAGCAATGAATAGAAATGATACAGAGGCTAATATCAACTAATTAAAGGTGAGCTTTTTAATAAAATTATTGAAGAAGAGAATGAGATGGCTCAAAAGCTTTGCTTTTCTAAAAGATTTAAACAGTAATAATAGGGGCTGGAGCAGTGGCTCAGTGGTTTTAGCGCTTGCCTGGTAAGCACGAGGACCCGGGTTCAAACCCCAGCACCACGTACACAACTAAGTGTTAGAGCAAAGAAGGCCATGTGAAAAACTAAATAAAATTGTTTCTCTCTTTCTCTGTCTCTCTCACTGTCCCTCTCTTATTTAAAAAAAAAATTTAAAAAAAACAGTAATAATAACTACCTTAAATAACTATCATGCTAATAATGAATATTCTTCTTTGAGTTTGGGGACCCTTTAACATCATGGGCTCCACTTTTAGTCTTCTGTGCCCAATCCTGTGTCTACTAGTAGGACTAAAAGTGGAGCCCATGATGTTAAAGGTTCCCCAAACTAGTTATTTCTAAAGCTGAAAGAGCTCAGCTACAGACATAAAAATAAAAGTAGATTTGACAGGACATTTAAAACGCAGGCTAAAAAACATAGCAAAAACCCCTTAACAGAGGCCATAGGTTCTTCAAAACCTCTAAAACTATCCTTACCCCTCCCATTACTGAAGGATTTTAATCCTGTTATTCCACCTAATCTCACGATATGACTGAGAATGTTCTTATTTGGGGAGAAGTTAGCATGTGTTTTGAGACCTAAGTATAGATCTGTCCACTTGGTAAGACATCTGCTGTGGGAAGAAGGTTGAGTCAACAGACCACCCTGCACTCTAAGGTAAGTCCGGGGCAGAGCAATGTTCTAGCTAGCCCAAGTCACAGTGACAAGCCCAGCACAGGCTCAGGACTGACTAACATTGTGCCTCAACTGGGAAATCCTGGGATGGACAGCATTCAGAAATTAAGTAGACAAAAGCCAATTATGAGGCACCAACTACTCCATCTTTCCAAAGGCTGGCATGTAGTATTAGAGAAAAAATTATTCAACAGGACTTATTGAAGCAGGATAAGGAAGATTTTTTTTATTAGTTGAATAAGGAGTTACAATTGAGGGGGAATCATTATCAAACAATCAAGTACAAATGTATATTTACATAGTCAGCCAAGGCTGATGCCATGTCATGGATGCCCCCTTAGGTTCACCATAGTTCTATATTTCCCCAAAAGAACCAATGAATTGAATGGGCTTCTTGTGGAGGTCGGAGATCTCCTTCTGAGATGATTCCCCCGAACTCCCTCTCTCCAGTCTCCTAGATATCCTTCCTAAACCCTCCCCCTTCCCTGCCCCCCTCTCTACTTTTCCAGGTGTCCTAGGCAAGGATCCCCCTGTTTGTGTAAAAATTCATACATTTTGAGGTTATTATTAGCTTAGCCATCTAACATACTGTTTCCAGTTGTATTCTAGCTTCCACAAATGAAAGAAAACATTTCGCCCTTGAGTCTCTGAGATTGGGATACTTCACTTAGCATAATTTTTTCCATCTCCATCCATTTGGCTGCAAAAAGCAGTGTGGAGACTCCTCAAAAAATTATGACCCAGCTATCCCACTTCTGGGTATTTTCCCAAAAGAGTTAGAATCAGCATATTATAGAGATATAGCTTCATCAATGTTTATAGCTCAATTTACCATAGCTAGACTATGGAATCAACCCAGATGCCCCTCGCCTGAGAAGCGGTTTCAAAAACTTTGGTACATATATATAATGAAATGCTACTTGGCCATTAGAGAAAATGATAAGGATGATTTTTATTGTGGACCAATGGTATAGATAGAGGGACCGCTGCAGTGAGATTTTGCAGTGGTTAGAGAGATTGGGCTCAACTCCAAATATAGCAGGGACAGGGGGAATTTGTAATGAAGAAGAACGGTTGAGGGTTCAATAGATGTGAAATTATCAAGAGGAAAGGAATATCAGATATGAGGGGGTTCTCGCTAACTAAGTCTAACAGGATTGTTGCTAAAGGCAGTTCAGAGTGAGCAGACATCACTTGGAGGGTGGGAGAGGGTGAGGAACCTGGGTAGATGCTGAGGATGGTCAGAGGTTGAGGCGGGTGTTCTTGTCAAAGTGCCTCAGAAGGGTTCTTTGCTGAAACTGGATTTTACAAAGAAGTGCACATATGGGCCCAGTAAAAGCCTCAGGGAGCTGACTAAAGCTCAGCCAAGTGAGTAAATTGTCAGTGGTTTAGAGGAGGAACTCAGTCCCCTGAAAAAAGGACATGAAAATAATGAATAGAAGGTAAGGACTCACGTGCCAGAGAGGAGGGAAGGAGATCATGATACTGCTGATTTGGGCAGAGTGTCCGAAAGGTATTAGCCTTTATAATCACATGCAAGGTCCGGTGTCAGGGGCTGGAGGGCTTTGGGTTTGAAGAACAAGGTAGAAACCCAGTTTTCAGAGTCCAGATTGTAATACAACATCCTTGTGTTTGCCCAAGTCTCCCTGACCCCATCTCAGCTCCAGGGCTGATCATGAGACTTGGGAAGAGCCTTCACCAATGCCTGAGTCCCACATAACTGGGTGGTTTGGCAATATTCTGTAGTGGTTGAGAACATATACTCTAGAGTCAGATTGTGTGGTTTGACACCCCTAACTCTGCAGTTCACTCTGGTGGATTCAGGAAGCTACTCAACGTCTCTATAGCCAATGTTTCTCATTTGTGAAAAAGGTGTAATAATGCAACCAATGCCTTATTATTGTTTTGAGATAAATGGATTTTTCCCCCTGACGATTAAATGTCTGACCCATAGCTATAAAGTATTATCTAAAAAATATGACAAAAGAAGGAGACTTCTAGTTTTATAAGTTTTATTTTATTTTGCATTGACCCATAATAATTGTACATATTTAGGGAATGCAGCAAAATATTTTGCTACAACATGTCCTGATTAGAAATTTCTCAAAAGGAGACACAAAAATTGTCACCAGATAACAAAAGAAAAAGTACTCAGCATCACTAAGACAAGGATTTTCTTTTTGAGAGTGTTTACAGCACTACCGCCCAGGTCTTAAATGAGGCTTTGATGAAAATGATGGCTACAGTTTACAAACATTCTGTTTTAACAACCTCTTGACCTTCAGCCCTCCCACGATCCTCTTTACTTCATCTAGATGGTTACTTGCTTCTCATAATTTTTCTTACTCAAGCAAGCTTGACCATGCCATCTGATGTTCTCAGGCAAATGGCATAGAAGATAGCATAAATGGAGGCTGAACATAGGAAAGCCTAGGAAAAATGGGAGCACAGTAGTGCTGTGTGGGAAACCTAGGCTTTTGATTGAACAAATGGAATTTAATTCCCTGGAACCACTCTAAACGCTGCTTAACACAGGACAGAAGTATAAATGTAGCAGATAGAAGAGCAAGCAAGGGCCCAGTTTGAATTCTAAACCAATACTAACTGGGTATCCGTTCAAGCATCAGCTCATCTTTCTGAATCACCTTTCTTCCTCTGTCAAATGAAATTAATTTTGCCTATTTTAGGAGTTGTATCTGTTAAGTCACATCAAGTATGTAGAGCTAGTAGTAAAGCATCTACTTTATAAGCAATCTTCTGCCTCCTTCTTTTATTTAATTATTATAGAAATAGATACCAGAGTGTATGCAATTTTTTCCAAGTGCTTCTGACTCCATGCTTCCCAATGCCAGGTGTTAGTAAAAGCATCCTGAAGAGGGATGGTTTGATTAAATAGAGGCAGATAAAGCTTAGGGTGCTCACTGACTGAGAGCTCCATATTTCCTCTGGGTGCTCAGGCATTTTCTGCAACAGAACTGAGTACAATCAGAGAAGGGCCACTTGAGTGATCAAGGAGGTGGGAAGATTAACAATGAGAAGAAACTCATTATACACAAAGGGCACAAAAACAGGTATATGGGAACTACTGATAGAGCTTCTTTGCCATAGAAGAACTAGAGCCCCCTCTAAAGCAATGAAGAGGCAATTTAGTAGTACAAAGGAAATTTAGTGCACAGTAGGAGGCAAATTTGTGGAATTCATTCTCATGAAAGGTGGCACATGTTAAAGCATTGAAAGTTCAGCAGTGGTGATGCAGACACACTGACTGGTTTGGAGGAAAATGAGGTTTAAGAGTCTTATATTTAATCATGCAATGCGGCACCCACAAGGCGAAACACAGCCAATGGGTCTGGTGTCTAATCCAGATCTGGTCTTTGAGGGGCAAAGTATCCCCCCAAATTCCTGCACTGTTCAAGGATTGTCAGTATATAATGCTCAGAGCAGGGTGCCTAGAGTCATGGCTAGGAATACAGATTCTGGAGTCTGATTGCTTAGTTCCCATCAAGGCTAGAACACTGATTTACAAACATTATCTTGGGCTTGTTGTGTGACCTCTTTGCTTCAGTTTCCACAAATGTGAAACAAGAATAATAACAGTACTTACCACATTGATTTGTTGTGAAGATTAAGTGAACTATCATGCAAACATTATCACAATGTCCAGTATGTAAATGAGCTTTCCAGCAGCACTGTCAGTTGATGTCATTGTGCTTGTTATAATTAAGATGGGTTTGTTTGCGGGAAGCCAAGTGTTGGTCAGAGACTAAGATTCGATGCTACCTACCTCCAAAAACAGTTCTCAGCATGCCTTCCACAGTTGCAAATTGCTAGTTTAAGAGCTCTCTGAGTCTTCTGTAGCACTTAGAAATCTCAGACTGAACGGACTTTCCTAAGACAGGCTCTATAAACCGTGCTATTTTCCTGGTTTTCCCTGTCCTAGCAACAAAATTTTGACTCTTATGAGTTAGTTTAAACCAACCCAGTTCACAGAATAACCTTTAAAACTACTCAGAGCTTTGTTTATGAACAATAAACAAAAAGATTTTATAAGAATATATGCAGCAATGCTGGGTCTGAGGACAACATACATTCTATAATATATTTGATTTAGCCATAAGCCTATACCATGAAGGGTAAATTGCACAGAGGGATTTGATAACAATTTCTGTTTAGCTTCTCTGGGGTCTTTTTTCTAAATCATTCCCTATAGACTTCTTGTACTGGTTCCATACTACTGTCACTACCTGCAGATAATTCTTAGCTTATGGCAGTTTCTTAGCCTCTTCTCTATTGATATTTTGGGTTGGATAATTCTTTGTTGTGGGGGCTTTTTTGTGCAGTTATTGGATGTTCAGCAGTTTCCTTTAAATCCCTGGCCTCTACTCACTAAATGCCAAGAACATGTGCTGCCTTTCCTTCCTAGGTGTACAAAAAATATATCTCTGGCTCCAGGGAAGAGGGGGTTGTCCCTAGTTGAGAACCACTGATCTAAGGATATCTACCCAAAGATCACTCAAAGGGAACAAAAACTGGTGACATTAAGAAAGAGGATTATAAAAAATGGCCATTCTATTGAAATCCCTATACAGATTTAATGCTATCCCTATAAAGATACCTATGTCATTCTTTACAGACATAGAAAAAGCAATTCTCAAATTCATTTGGAACAACAAGAAACCAAGAATTGCCAGAACACTACTAAGCAAGAAAGATGAAACATGTGGTTTTGCCATACCAGATCTAAAACTATACTATAGAGCCATAGTAACAAAGACAGCATGGTACTGGTATCAAGATAGGAAAGAAGACCAATGGAATAGAATAGAATAGAAGACCCTGAAACAAGCCCTCAAATCTTTAAACATCTGATTTTTGACAAAGGGGGGCAAAATATTACATGGAGAAGTGACAGCCTCTTCAACAAATGGTGCTGGACAAACTGGTCAGCCACTTGGAGAAAGCTGAAATTAGACCCATATCTTTCTCCTTGCACCAGAATCAAATCAAAATGGTTCAAGGAGCTAGGAATTAAACCAGCTACCTTGCAAGTGACAGAAGACAAAGTAGGTCCAACACTTCAGCATTTGGGAGTAGGCAAAGACTTTCTCAACATGTCTCCAAAAGTGAAGGAAGTAAAGTAAAAAATCAGTGAATGGGATGCCATAAAGCTAAAAAGCTTTTGTACTGCCAAGGAAACAATCAAAAGAGTCAAGAGGTTTCCTATGCAAATGGAGAGAATCATGGGCTATGATTCCTCTGACAGGGGTCTCATATCCAGAATCTATAAAATCCTCAAAAATCTCAACTACAAAAACAATAACAACCCAATTAATAAATGGGCCAAAGAGCTAAATAGAAACTTCTCACCAGAGGACATTGATCAAACCAATGAATACATTGATCTCTAATGATTTAGAGAAAGTGCTCTAAATCATTAGTAATCAGAGAAATGCAAATGAAAACCACATTAAGATATCACCTTACACCAGTCAGAATGGCAAAGATGAAGAAAATAAACAATAATAGATGCTGGAGGGGACGTGGAGAGATAGGCACACTAACACACTGTTGGTGGAGCTGCAGACTGATACAGCTCCTCTGGAAAGCAGTGTGGAGAATCTTCAAAAAACTAGGGATGAGCCCACCATACAACCCTGCTATTCCACTCCTGGGAATCTTTCCAGGGGATTTAGAATCAGCACATTATAGTGACACAGCAATATCTATGTTCATAGCAGCTCAATTTACTGTTGCTAGACTATGGAAACAACCCAGATGTCCCTCACTGGAAGAATGGATCCAAAAACTGTGGTACATATATACCATGGAATTTTACACAGCAATTATAAGCAATGATATTGAAGCCTTTGAAGGTAAATGGATGGCTATGGAAGAAATTATGCTGAGTAAAATCAGCTTAACCCAGAGAACTAATGGTTGATTTTCTCCACTCATCTGTGGAGGTTGGGTCTAGACCCTGGCCAGTGAGAAAGTTGGTCTATTATCATGTGTTAAATCCAGATAAGATGTAATGCTATACAACATAATCCTTTTTTAGAGATATTGTGGGTAAGGGAAGGGAGGGATGCAGGTGGGAAATTGGGGGGGGACACTCCTGGGGGGTAAATCTAGTATCCAGAAACTATACACATTTTGTATTATTTTGTTAAAAATTTGTATGGTTGTTCAAAAATAAAAATAAAAAAACAAAAAAACCAATAAAAACAAAATATAATAATGAGTTTCAAACTTACCAAAAACAGTTCTTATATGGTATGATCTCCTTATAAAAAATTGATTTATAAATCATAAATAAAAAAAAAGAAAGAGAATTATAAAACCAACAGAGTACCAGGTAGGCCAGAGTGTTCTATGCAACTCTGATTCAAGATTCATTGATATATCATGAGTGTACTATAGTGGCTGCACATCATGAGGCATGGATCTCAACTTCTGGACAATATAACCTTTATGCCATTGTTGTTGTTTGTAGAATGTATGCAAAAAAATGGTGGTGGGAGAGGAAGAGGTTTGGAATAGTGTCTGATACATAAAATGTACTATACAAATATTTGTATCATTATTTATGTTTTCAGAAACCTAGGACATAGGTGGAATTATTATTCCTATTCTATTGATGAGGGCATGGAATCTCAGAGAGGATAAGCAATAAGCGCCTTGCCCATAGACAAACATGGCAGATTTTAAATTACATCCCAGACCTGTGTAACTACAAATTCAATACATGCTCCGACTCCCTTGTCACTCCCTGCTGTCCCTCCCACTACCCCCCAACTCTTTATCACTTAATTATTTTAATTATTTGCAAGGCTTGTTTGTTTTAATATGCTCTTCCTGTCTTCCTAATATATGCTCTGGATTGTCTCAAGCTCCTGCTCTGCAAGGCTGTATTTTGAATTCCTTCAGGTAGGTACCTATGCCTAGTATTCAGGAATTAAGTATAATTATACATTTAAGAACTAAGTACAGTGCCTGCATATAGTTAAAATGCAAAAAGATTGGCTACTTTTTTTGTCAGCTTTGTCTATGCTGTGGTCTGGATTTTGTTAGTTCTCCAAAGGTTTGTGGGTTGGAAATTTGGTCCCTGTGTTAGTCAGTTTTGCATTACTATACAGCTTTGCAATATACCCAACAAGAACAACTTAGGGGAGAAAAATTTATTTTTGCTAACAGTTTCGGATATTCATTCCATGGTCACTCTACTCCATAGCTCTGGGCCTGAGGTAAGACAGAACATCATGGTAGAAGGTCATGGTAGAGAAAGGCTGCTCATTTCATGATAGCCAGGAAGGATCGAGAGAGAGAGAGAGAGAGAGAGAGAGAGAGCAAGCTCTGCTCTCCAGGAACAAAATATAAAGACCAAAAATATGCCTTCAGTAACCTACTTTCTCCAGCCACACCCCACCTACCTACAGTAACTACCTAGTATACTAGTCCTTTAAATTATTAATCCATCAAATAATTCAATCCACCGATTAGGTTCCAGGTCTTATCTAATCATATCACCTCTGAACGTTCCTGCGTTTTCTCATATGTGAAATTTGGGGAGACACCTTGCTTTATTCAGTGTTTTCATTGCTGGGACTAACAGACCTGACAGGAACAATTTTAGGAGTAAAAGTATATTTTGGGGCTCATGATTTCAGAGGTCTTAGTTTTTAAGTGCCTCTCTCCATTTCTTAGGGCTGAAGGTGAGGTAAGAACTTCACGGCAGAAGAGTGTGGAGTTGGGAAGCAGCTCAAGGCATTGCCAGGAAGCAGAGAGACTCCACACTAGACACTAGACACACTATACATCCCAAAGGCACAAGCCCAATTACCTACCTTCTCCAGCTATACACTACCCACCTTCAGTTGCCAGTTAATCCCTATCAGGAGATTAACTTCCTGATTGGATTAAGTCTCTTATAACCCTATAACCCGATTATTTCTCTTCAGCTTTCCTGCATTGTCACACACAATATTGGGACAACACATCACGTATAAACCATAACACACCTCATATCCAAATGGTAATAGTCCACCATGTTATGGTATTGAGTGGTGTTGGAACCCGTAAGAGATAATTAACTTTGGGCTCCACCATCAGGAAGGGATCAATGTAGCTCTTCCAGAATTGAGTTGGTTGGATGCCATCAGAGTGGATTATTGTTATAAGTGACTTTTTCTTCTTCACTTTTTTGGTTCATTTCTTATTTATTTATTTATTTATGTATTTATTTATTTTTTACTGGGGATTAAACTCAGAGGTGCTTAACCAACCAAGCCACCTTTTTTATTTTTTATTTTTTATTTTGAGACAAGAGCTCACTACATTGCTTAGGATCTTACTGAGGCTGACTTTGAGCACATGATACACCTGCCGCAGGATCTAAGATTATAGGCGTGCACCATTGTGCCCAGGCAAGTGGTTCCTCTTGCATGTACCCTCTTGTGCTTCTGCTTCTCTGCCATGCTGATGTAGTATGAGGTCCTCAACAGAAGCCAATGAATTGCCATGCTCTTGAAGTGCTAGAGCTATTAGCTAAATCATCTCTTTATAAAATACCTAGCCTCCAGTATTTTGTTATACCATCAGAAAATGAACTAAAATAGTCAGCTATGAAAGAATATTATAAACTAAATGGCTTGAACATGAAGAATTTAATTATCACAATTAAAGATCAGGAACCAGCAAATTCAGTGTTTGGGTGATTTAAAACATTTAATGGGAGTTTCTTTTATTTGCAGCTGGACACATTTCTGGTCCACAGACATCTTCTTGTTGTGTTCTCACAAGGCAGAGAGTGGTGGAGAATTTATTGGGATCTCTTTTGTGTGGGTACAAATCCCATTCTGGAGGAATCCTCCCTCAAGGTCTGAATTATCTACCAAAGGAACCTCCTAATTCCATCACTTTGGGTTCTAGGACTTCAACATATAAATTTGGTGATGACACAAACATTCAGCCTATAACACTACAGTAATTGACCCTCTGGGGAAAGGAACTACAAGGCAGATGACACTTTTGATGTAATATTATTAACTTCTACTCTTGACATGACCAATAATTATAGCTTCCATGACCAATAATTATATTCACTACATCCAGACCCAAAAAGCTACCTAGCTTCCTGTATTATGACTGCATTTAACTATATTAATGGCTACACCTAACTATACAGGTGTCTTAGTCCATTTTTTGTTGCTGTCACAGAATACTATGAACTTGGGAGTTTATAAAGAAAATAAATTGATTTCTTAAAGTTCTAGAGGTTGGGAAGTTTAAGGGTAAGCGACTGCCTCAGCTGAGGCCATTCTCTCTGCAGCTTCAGTGGATGGAAGTGATCACATGGTGACAGAGGAGGTGTGCCAGTTCACGTCTCCCTTCTGCTTCTCATACTCACCCTTGAGTCCTCATCTAGCTGTACTCATCTCATAAAGCTTCACCTCTGAACACCATCAATTTATGAATCTGGGATTAGGTTTTCAATACATGAATTTTAAGGGGGCGCATTCAAATCATAGCAACTAGTATGTAAAACTGTATCAGAAAAATATATATCCTTCCTTTATTTCTTTTTGCTTTTTACTTTGCTTCTTTCACTTATTTTCTTTAGTGCATCATAATTATACATATTCATGGGATTTTTGTTATATTTTCATACATGCACATAACATAATTTGTTCCATTTCATTTTCCAGTGCCTTCTCTTTCCCCACCTTACCTAACTTTCCCTCATGTCATGGTGTCAGACTGTGGTTATCTGTTGGTTCTACATGTCTAACCTCCTCTCCCTTCTTTCCTCCCCACAGAGGCAGGGGAGATTAAATACTATGGTCCTCTGATTCTCTTGAGCTACATGTAGTTTAGTCCTTGCACATGGTTCTGACTTGAGGTACAAGTCAGGCTCTTGGGGGTAGCAGGAATGCTTTTTGTTCTCCTGAGTAAGGGGAGGGGCACAGTTGCTGTCTCTGCTTTTATCTGTGGGTGCTGTTTTTGAAGATACAACAATCTTTCACCTTAGAGAAAAGATGCAGGGAAACAGACGCTACAGTCGTACCTCATGAAGTTTCTAAACCAATGCAGAAACTACATTTAGATAGTTACGTAAGAGCACCACATCTCTATTTGCATAAAGACATCAAGTCAGAGTTTCTGTTTTCTGCAGCCGAGTGCACTCCTAACAGATACAGACACAGATGATGCATTTCTCAGGAGAGGAATCAGTGAGTCAGAAGAATATTTATCGAGGCTGAATTCCTTTCTATAGATGAATGGACAGGGGATGCACAGGAGGAATACAGTAGTTTTCAAGTTTTGGGCAGATATAGTCATTTTACCATTGTGGGTTCATTGAGTCCTCACCAATGCTGTGATATGGGGTATCAATTTTCTCCATTCAAATAAGAAAAGTGAGACTGTAAAACTCACTTAGAATCACACAACTAGTAAGTGATGAAGGCAGAATCAGAATTAAGAATTAAATAATGCCGAAGCCTGAGCACAAAACATGCTTTTCCTTCTACATCACGGGTGAATAAAAGGAATTGTTGACTACCTCTGTCAGAAGGAAAAAAGGAGAGGAATCTGTCATCTCAGGCACACATGGGTGCATCCCACATTTCCACAATAGATTCTGTAAAGGTGTGGATCCGCAACAGCCTGAGCAGAAACAAGTTTTTCTCAGCTTCTGTTGCTGTGTTCAGAATCATTTTTCCTATCCTTCCCCATTCCCTCCAAGTTCTTGATGGAAAACACTCTTTACCTCCAGCAGATAGGGTCTTTTCAGATAAACAGAATTCACATACCTGCAGGCTTCCTACCCAGATTTCCTAACAATCTCAAGGAAATTATTTTGACAGCTGAGTGATGTCAACCAACTGCAAAATGCAAAATAGAACACAGGGAAAACACCCAAGGGATGCTGTGCCTGAAGCTTCACATGGGTTTTTTAAACTACAGCAAGCCTTTCAGGATGATAGGCATGGGGCTCGCGTCCAGATAACTTTTGATGCCCCTCCCGCATGGCCGATCCGATCACCATCCTGGCCTGGACAGCTGATACTCAGGAGTAAAGGAAGATAAAGCACCTTGAGCTCCCTCTTTGGGGCAGGGGTGGCCTGTTTTAGCTAGAGCACTGAAGAATCTCAATGCATGCATGCTGTTGGGACTTGGTGGGGGTGGAGTTGGAGGTGGTGGACACTGATGAGCAAGTGGGGGTAGAGAGGGATGGGGGTTTTCTCCTGACAAGTCCAAACCCAAGCAGAGTCTGCCAGAACCTAATTGGAAGCTGACAGCTTTCAAATGTCATCTGGAGCCCAGGGTCAACTTTGTAATTGTACTTGCCAGAATGCCAGAATGAGCCCTTCAGAAAGGCAGCTGGCCACTAACTCTGATTCTTCTCTCTCCCTCTCTCTCACCTTTTTTTTTTTTGGTCTCTGGATTCAGCACAAGGCCTCTCTCAGGTCTCCTGTCTGGAGGATATCTGCACTTTTCTCCACTCCCATCTGGTACCATGTTGCTTTCCATGGATTGGGCTTGGCATAATCCCAGATTGGCTTTAGGGATGACTTCTTGTTCCAGTAGTCCCAGGACCAACCTCCAAAAAGCAATTCTGGGCACTGCAAACTGCAAAATGGGACTGAATGTGAAAGCTTCAGTAATATAAAACATTTTGAAGCTAAGTTCAAATATTCTGTCTGTATCAACCCAATGTGACTACCATGGCCACTCCATAAATGTGTGTGGATATCTAAGTCACCTTACAAGGTACCCCCTGACAGTCTAGGAGTCACCTTCATGATACTCTACTTTTGTCCTGGTGTGGAAGCAAATGATCTTCAAAATGGAAAGGCCTCAGAAGTTATCTCTCATCTAAATCGAGAAACCCTTCTACAAAGCTCACAATAAGATATCCAGCTGGAGCAGGAATCACTCCAATAATAAGAGGCCTTGAGAAATGCTGGGCAGCAGTAATAATAAAGACAGCACAGGCAGTGGGTCCAGGGTCACATCCAGCTTTTTATTCACTCATATGTGGAAGCTAAAATCGTTGATCTCATACAAGTAGAGAATATAATAGTGGGCACTAGAGAATAGGGATTGTAGGGGCAGAGGATAGAGGTTGGATAATACGTACCAAATTATAGTTAGGGTGAATAAGTTCTAGTGTTTTACAGCACAATATGTCAAGAACAGTTTACAATAATTTACTTTATATTTTATGATGAACTGGAAGGGAGGATTTTGAAACTTACCAACACAAAGAAATAATAAACATTTAAGGAGATGGATTTTGCTTATTGCCTTAATTTGATCATTATACACTGTATACAGGTATCAAGCTATCATACCAAGCACTGTAAATAAGTCCACTTATTATGTGTCAATAATAAACAAAAAATATGGAGATACGTGTTAGGTACTAGAGATTAAGAGCAGGCATTACTATTCAGTTATAAATCTTAGGTGGCTACAAGTATTTTTTTTTAAAAGAGAGAAGGACAGTGAGAGAAACAGAGAAAGACAGAAATAACTTTATTTAGTTTTTCACATGGCCTTCATTGCTCCAACACTTAGTCATGTACGTGGTGCTGGGATTCGAACCCTGGTCCTCGCGCTTGCCAGGCAAGTGCTGAAACTGCTGAGCCACCACTCCATCTCTACAAGTATTTTTTAAAATGTCACAGGAGGGGCTGGAGCAGTGGCTTGGCAGTTGCAACGCTGCATTTGCCTGGCATGTGCAAGGACACGGATTCAAACCCCAGTACCATGTACACAAGGAAGTGTCAGAGCATCAAAGGCCACAGGTGGGACTGAATAAAACTGATTCTGTCTTTCTCTCTTTCTCACTGACCCTCTCTCTTTTAAAAAAAATGTCACAGGGATTGTAGAGGGTATGAAAGAAACTAGGACTCTCTTTCTACTGTGCATATTGCTGCAAACTTTTCTGCTATATCTTGGCCAAACTTTTTACTTCACTGACTACTTCAGCCAAACTAATTCCCTCTCTACCCAATTGAGGTTGAACTGCTTGTGATTCTAGCTATACAGTGGGTACATTGAAAAGACAAAAGCCACTGAAGCAAGGAGCAGAGAACACATTTGGGGAGAAAGAGAAGGGCAGAGGGACATCTCTGTGTAAGCACATCCTTATACCTCAAATCACTTGTTCCCAAGCATGGTCTCCCACCAGAGAGAGCATTTGATAGAAATGCAAAGTTTCAGGCTTGCCCCTGGCACGCTGAACAAATAACAAATAACACCCATCAGAAAATTTGAGAACCCATTCCCTAATGGTGCTGGTGAAAATAAGCTCACCATTTCCGAAGGTAGCAAATGCTATCTTCTGACAGCTGCTCTGTAATGTTCTTCCTCCTTATGACATGCTGAATGTTGTCTGTCTCTCTGGGATTTCCACCCTTCATCCCTTCCTTTATTTGAATAATGTACACACATATAATTTAATTCAGCCGCTGCAGATAATTTCTGCATTTGCCTCACGTACGTTCACAGTAAATGTTTTCATTCCTCCCATTTTAAAGATAACGAACACTGAGGCCTGATAGATGTTTCTTCCAGGAAACAGCCACTAATTCAGAACACTTCTCAATACATGATCAGAATTTCCTGTAATGCTGGCTGAAACTATCAGTCCTTACAGGATAAAAATTACCTAGCAAATAGAACATCTTAAAGGGAGAAACAAACATTAACTGAAGAAAATATTTCTAGCAAATATGATACGAAAGTATCTGACGCTTGGTGAGTGTTACTGAATGAAAATATTAGCTGAATAAAAATGCTAACTATAGACACCAATGTTAACAGCTGAACATAGCTGGTAATGCGCCCCAAATAATACTTGCTGAAGGAAAATGTATTAACTGCAGGAGAAAGGAAAGGAGGTGGAGTGATTTATAATAAACACATCTAGAGTGGAGGATGCTTCCTATGGTAATAGATTGCTGTAGCGTTCATAGCTCCAGTGTCAAAACGCCTCAACCTGAGTTGGCAGCTTTTGTAGTGCCGTACTCTTACAAGATGGCTTCACGTTCCATCCGCAATGGCTTGTATTCATTTACAAAAGGGCTGTTGTGTAAGCTACCCTGGATTGCTTGCTAAATTGCGCTCCTGTAGCTCATACACTTGGCATCACACACATCCCCACATCAGTTCTCACCTTATCAGTGGGCTAGAGGGTCCAGATATTGAGGTCCCCAGGTGTGGAGGGTCACCGTGGCCTTTTACAGGGAAAGCTGCATTGAAACAAGATCCCCACATTCTGTAAACATCTTTCTTGCTCTTTCTGCTCAAAGGAAACTTGAAAAGGGGAAATGAATACATGGCAAGTCCATAACTATAACATGTGATTGTTTTGACACATTAGCTTAATTAATTAACATGAATGAAATGCTGGGTTTGCTTCTATCCGCCATGGCAAATGAAACAAACTCTTTTGTGCATGTCTCTACAAATTGACTGCAGTGCACTATGGGAAGTGTCAACTGATACAGGTGAGTTGGATTTTTTTGTTGTTGTTTATTCTCGGTTTTATTTATTTAGGTATGTTTTTTCAGCAAGGCTGAAATTTTACACATCAGCTGTAGACAGAGTCTTTCTTCCAAAAGTTGTGTTTGTTTTATAAGTATGATTCCCAAACTTTCTCTGGGATTTATCCTGACTTTCAAGATTCCAGTAGGTAGATAAAAAAAATATGAGAAAATTGCAGCAGTCTGTTTTACCTGGGAGTCAGACCTAGCACATAGCAGGCAGATAATGAATATATATGAAGTAAATGAATGAAACAAATGTATAGAACCAGGTATATTTCACTCATTTTCCTGGTTTCCCATAACCTATGAAAACACTGACAGTAAGTGACTTTCATGCTTCGGTGTACCTGATTGTCAGTCTGTGAGGCTTTATAGGGTGACTCATTCAACGGAATGCTGGTTTAAAGTGTTTCACCACCTGGTTTTGCAATAGGATCTGAAAGGGTTAATATCTGCAGAGTGCCTGGAGAGTGAGTGATGTGATAATGTGTGGATGGCAAGTGAATAAATTTTGCTTTGCTTTTGTGAGTGGACTTCTGGACTTAGGAAGGAGTAGGAGGCATTAGTGGAGTCTGTGAGGACTAAGGAACCGGCCCTTGGGCCGGTGACAACTACTCATGACACATAGCCTTAAGGTCATGCAGACTCATGTCCCAGAGGATCCAGGGAATGCTGGGGAAATGACCCAGTGGAGCTCTGCTGGATGGGAGGCTATGAAAGATAAATTCTGTTAGCTGCTCACAAAATTTAAACTCACTTACTTATCATACATACAATTAACCAGGGAGCAACTCTTTGGAGTTCTGGATTTTATCTTCAGAACTTTTTTTGGATGTTTCCCAACTTTTCTGAGGTATAATTGACAAATTAAGATCTTATATATTCAGTATGTATGGCATGATGATTCAATATACATTCTGAAATGATTACCACAATCAAATTAATTAACACATCCATCGCCCCAATTAGTTACCACTTTGTGCATGTGTGTGTGTATAATGAGGACACTTTAAATTTATCCATCACAAATTTCAAGTAAATAATATAGTTTCATTAACTATAATTACCATGCTGCATTTTAGATCCCAGAACTCATTCAGTTTGTAGTTGAAAGTTTGTAGCTTTTGATCAATATTTTCCTCTCCTACCCTGGAACCCTGGTAGCTAATATTCTACTTTCTACTTTTTTGAGTTTGGCCTTTTATAAGTGAGAACATGCAGTGTTTGCCCTCTGTGTCTGATATTATTTCACATAGTGTGATGCCCTTCACATTCATCTGTGCAGCTACAAAATGGCAAGATCTCTTTCCTTCTAAGGTCTGAGTAGTATTCAGCTGTGTGTATATACCATGTTTTCTTTATCCTTTATTTCACGGGTGTGCATTAAATTGTTTCCATATCTTTGTCACTGTGAATAATGCTACAGTGAACACAGTGTTCACTTCGAGGTATTGATTTCATTTTCTTCAGATGTACACCCAGAAGTTGGGATTGTTGATCAGATGGTAGCTCTATTTTTAATTATTTGAGGAATGTACATACCATTTTCAAAGTGGCTATACCATTTTACATTCCCACTAACGATGTACCAGGTTCTCCTTTTTTCCACACTCTTGCCAAATTTTATTATCTCTTGTTTTTTTCATAATAGCCATCCAAACAGCTGCGAAGTGATGTTGCATTGCGGTCTTCATTTGTACTTCCCTGATAGAAAGCATTGTTGAGCGCATTGTCATATACCTGTTGAGGCACTGCCCTTCCTGATTTAAAGCTATATTATAAAATTATAGTAGTAAAAATAGTATGGTGCTGGCGTAAAATAGACCAACTGAACAGAATAGAAAGTCCATAATAAATGCATGCAAAGGTTACCTTAACTTTGACACAGCAGAGAAATAGTGATCTCTTCCGTAAACGGTTTGAGAAAAATTGCAAAGAAATGAAATTGGACCCTTGCTGTGTACCATATACAAAAATGAACTTGAAATGATTAAATATTCAATTATAAGATCTGAAACTATAAAAATTTGGGGAGCAAGTATAGAGGAAACCTACTTGACATTTGTCTTAGCAATGATTTTTTTTGTATATGACACAAAAAGCACGGACAACCAACATGAAAATAAGTGAATGGAATTGCCTCAGACTGAACACTCTGTGCAGCAAGTGAAGCAATTAATACGACGAAAACGCAAATTACAGAATGGGAGAAAATGTTTGCAACCCGTAATAAGAGGTTAATATGTAAAACAAGCTATTAATATCTAAAATAACATCTTAAAAATGAGCAAAGGACTTCAGTAGACATTATTTGCAGAGCAGGTATACAGATAGTCCTAATACCATTATTTTATTTTATTTTATTTTTTAGAGTAAGCAATTGCCTATGGTAGGGATGTATAGGGGCTTATAGAATTTAACTAATGCTTACAGCCTGGCTGTATGAGATTTTATTTTATTTTTTTCGCTAAAATAGTCTTATATCCTGGGCTGGGATTGGGGTTGGGTTTGGTGCAGGTTTGGTCCAGGTTGGTTCTGGTGTCCTTGTGAGAGGTCCCAAGTCTGCCACCACCTTACTCTGTGAGTGCCATGGGGAATTTTCATTCTCTAGGCCTCACTTTACTTGACCATAAAGGGGTAGATGATGACAGCTGCCTTTCTGACTCACAGGGGATTCACCCATTGTGAAGACAAAATGAAATCGTAAGCTCTCTACGATGAGTGAACAAATGCAGATAGAACACGCAGCTGTTAGAGCTGTGATTCTGTGACATTGGATAATCATGGAAAAACTAGTGAGGCAAATCCAAAAAGATACTGCAGGCAGGATGGAAGCTCACTTGCCACAATACCAAAGGGAAGAAAGGGTGTCCCATGGAGGAGTCAGGAGACCTGAGGGCGGAAGGGCAGATGGAGAGACAGAAGAGACTTGGCAAGTAAAATGAGCAGCAGTCTCATGACAGGACCATGGATGACCAAACCTGAACCAATCGCCCCAAAACGAAGAATTAAGGAAGGGATGGCGGAAACAACACAGGGTTTGATGTCGGAGTCCTGATTCTTTTGCTTGTGACATTTCCTGGTGATCCTTGGCCAGGTCCACTTACTTTTCTGAGCATCAGGTTTCTAATCTACAGAACAAGGGTGATTTTAAGATATGCCTGATGGAATTGGGGGAGGACATCTCCAGATACGTGTGTGAAGCCCTCAGACTTTAGGCTTTCAATAGCAGTTGACTCTAGCCATGATCCACTTATTCATTCATTTATTTCCTCAGTGATTCTGAATATCTTGGGTTTATGCCTTCACCCAGGAGCCATTATCAGTTAAGGGCTTTTTCAGTGGTAAAAAGAGTTGGCTTATAAACATCATCACCGGCCGTAGATGAGAGAAGTGGGAATATATTACTGCACCTTAGTCTGTATATCAAATGATTCTTTATTGCTCACTGAGTACTGGAAAGTTTCATATTCCTCTGCTGGCTTGGGATGCTCTCTCTTTAGCTGCCTGGGAGTTGGGGGGCAGAGGGGCGGTCTCCTCTAAACTAGACTCACCAAAAACAAGGGGGGAAATAAAAAGTTATGTTCCCTTTTACTCTGGAAAACACTCCTGAAGGTACTGTATAATCAGGGCAGGGATGTGGCAATTAGAATGTCTCTGCTCTCTCTACACCCCAGCCATAATACAGCATTAGAAGCAATTAGAGCTTGTTCTAGGTTGTAAGATGATTATTATAGCCATTGAAGGAATATTTCAAAATAGTGGAGTTAGGCTTACAATGTGTTCCACATTTCCAACTGTTCACGGGGTTGGTGCTGAGATAAGCCTAAGATGTAGGGATAGATAAGCCTGGCACATCAGTCCTACCCACAAGTCCTGAGAGTTCAGCTGCTCTCAGTGTAGAGCACTTGGGGGAAGGATGGCCAAGCGTATCTCCTTCGCAGAGTTGCTCAGCAAAAGAGGCTGACCACTGGAAGGATGGATCTGGCCTGAAGCTTAATCACATTGCCCTTCTGTTTCACCAGACATATCAAAACCCACTAGGTATCAGGCCCCAGAGATCTGAATAATAGATGGACTCTAGCTGGAGTCTCTCTGTTCCAAAGCAACATATAAATACTTGAACCAAACTCTATCTGGAAAATCTTTGAACCCAATCTTCCATAAGTGCATATAAGCCACTTTTGTTCAAAGGGAACAGAAAACAAGCTGGTCAGCTTGCTGTCCAAATTCATTCACCTGCCCGTCCTCTGTAATGTCCTCTGTAATTCTCTGTGAAAACCATTCTTCTAGATCCACAGGTTTAGAGTCACAGGCTGGCCTTGCTTGATTCCCCCCACTTTTACCCCCATTCCAAGGAGTATTTATTTAATGTGTGCTTACCACGTGCCTCGCATAGTTCTTTGTGTTGGATTGCATCAGTGATTGAAACAAAGATCCTTGCCCCATAGCGCTTAACTTATGACTATGTAAGCAGGGGAGTATGGTAGAAGATAATAAGTACCAAGGAAAAAAGGAAAAGTAGAACAGGGTAAGGGGAATCAGTTATTCAGGAACTCATGTAACTTCAGTCATGATTGTAGGCTCTACTGGGCTTCCCCTTCTCCACCTGAAACTCAATGGAGATGGCATCACTAACTTAAGCAAAGTCTTGCAGCTTCCCCATTAGCCACATGGTCAAGTTCAGCCCCTTAGCCTGGCCCTGCGTGTATGATCTCAACCCGTTTCTTTCTGTCTAATCTCCCTCTACTTTGTGGATCCCCTGGTTCAGCCAAAATGACTCTCTTCACACACCCTGCCCATTTTTACCCATAGGGTGGTATCTTAGGGGAAAGGAAGCTCATATTGATTGAGTCTCCTCTACAGATTCCTAACAAAGCTATGACATATGAGGCGAGGGGACACCTTTGTCTTCCCTGAGGTCACAGGCTAGAATGTACCAGAGCCAAGGTTTGGATCTTATCTTTCTGGGTCCAAGTCAAGCGCTCTCTCTCCCAGATCCCCTGGCTTACTGCAGATCTGTTCCCTGATTTCACGTGGACGTTCACTGGAAGAAGACTGTGTCTATTCACCTTCGTGCCCTCACGGTGGCTGTCATAAACTTCACATGAAGTAAGTGTAAACATACTCTCTGAAGTAAATTTTTTTGAATACAATTGAATTAAGTTGAATATTCTTTACAAGGATATTAATTAACTGATCTTTCATTAGCCTCCTGTCTAGCTTTCATCTGCAGGCTCTGTTTGTAGCCCTTTAACAATCTCTGTGTGTCTCTCCTAGCTTTCATTCATATTCTCTGAAACTCTCCTTGGAACTAGAACTGGGCCCAAAGCAGAGGCTTTTCAAGACTGATAATGGCAGATTTCATTATCTGTGTCTTTTCATTTTTTCTTCCCGTTCTTCTCACTTGCCTCATTTTGCAACTTGAGATCTACTCATGGACCACCACTTCAGTGCCCAAGATTTGTTCATGGGGCATTAGCAGAGCCCTTGGAGCAACCACAAAACCGGATCTCAGTTCTTTGATTCTGGCTCTGTCTCTAATATTCCTTAGGTGGAGAGATTAGGAGATCTTTTGGACTACCACATCTTCCCTGGGCTTTGGAGTCTTTAGAGGACAACATACGATTTCAAAAATCCCTCCCACATCCACTATGTATATTTTTCATTCTTTAATGTGCCATAATTAATAAGTAGATATTGAATTACATAAGTAAAATTTAGATTCTATTTGACAGAAGGATTTCAGAGGTTCTCTCCAGAATGTGCAACCTGAGCGGTCCCTGGTCAGGTAGTTGCTTTATGCTCCCTTGGAGCAAATTTTCTTCCCCTCTTAGGCCCCTGGTAATGGGCAGATGTCCCCCAAGATAGGACCCGTGGGCAGAGAAATGGAGATCTTGGTCTTTCAAATAAAGACATAGGGGAAGAGAAGGAAGTGGAAATAAGGGTACTTGGGGAATTTCTCACATTCCTTTTTACTGTGGATGTGAAGAGTTTGCTTCTGACCTGTGGCCATCCTAAAATCCAAGCTCTCATGTGCCTCCGTGCTCACCCCCTCCTCAGTAGAATCTGACCACTTCCACGTTCCCTCCCTTGGTAGCTGCCAAACCATCAAAAGCCACCAGTGGCATGTGGCCCCAGATTCAACCTCACAGATGGAACTTTTGGTAAAAGGGGATGAGTTGCTAAATAAATAGAATGCATTGTAAGTGTTGATAGATTTTCTGTTCTGTCCTGGCATTGTGCTCAGTGGAGGATTACCGCTGTGTGTGTTTAAATGTGACAGCTGTTTCATTCACTCCCTGGTGTGTTGGAGAAGCCGTGATAAAGCCAGCGATACGCCTTCAGAATCCTTAAAGTGAAATCTTAGAGAAAAAACAAAAAAAGAAATTTAAATTGCCTACCAACCTTCTCTGTCCCTTTATCCTGACTCATTCCTCACACGCATTTCCACTTATTGAATTTTATCTTCGATTTTAAATGTCCTGGATGAGAAATACACCTCGAAGACCTTCCACCTCTGGTTGCTGGGCATCCCTGAAGCAGTCGGCTTCATTCTGGTACCCTGGGTGCTGAGGGAATGCAGAGCATTTAGAAACCTTAATTAAGGAACATTTAGGAAGATAGGCTGATGAGGGGCAAGATTAGCGATGGATTTCACTGTTGCCTGCCTACGACTTTCTGTTTAATTATTACAAGGAGAGCTGCCAGCAATGCAGAGGCTGAAGGTTTGATGGTGAACTACGCTGACCTGGATTTCTGTTTCATTAGATTTCATTTAATTCAGGCAAAGGCGGCAATTTCTTACACCCTAGGATTTTTGAATGTTAACCTTCAGGCCACAGGCATGAGGGGGAAGGAGTATATTTTAACATGAGCTCTACTGATTCCCAGAGACGTAATCTTGCCTGCATCCCAACCCCTCTTACTGTTTTGGGAAATAGGGAGAGTGGAAATCTATTGTGCCCCAGTGAGGACTTAAATGAGCTGAATAATTGAGTCAAGATTATCCTCTTTGATTTAGAGAGGACCTAAGAATTTTCTCCCCATGTGATTTAAAAGAAAGGACCTCCACACTGCTTTCCAGAGTGGCTGTACCAGTTTGCAGTCCCACCAGCAGTGTGTTAGTGTTCCTTTCTCCCCACATTCCTTCCAGCAGCTGTTATTGTTCATAATCTTCATTTTTGCCACTCTGACTGGAGTGAGGTGGAGTCTTAGTGAAGTTTTGATTTGCATTTCTCTGACTGCTAGTGATGTAGAACATTTCTCATATATTTATTGCTTTCTGGACTTCCTCTGTTGAGAAGTTTCTGTTTAGTTCCCTAGCCCATTTATTGATCAGATTATTTGCGGTTTTGGTGTTCAGTTTTTTGAGTTCTTTGTGCATTCTGGAAATTATTACCCTTTCAGAGTCATAGTGTGCTAGATTTTCTCCCATTCTGTAAGTTCTTTCTTGACACTCCTGACTAATTCTTTAGCTAAGCAGAAGCTTTTCAGTTTAATGGCATCCCACTCATTGATTCTTGGCTTTAATTCTTGAGCTATGGGAGTCTTGTTGAGGAAGGAAGTGCCTACACCAATGTCATGGAGTGTGGAGACTCCTCAAAATCTAGAGTTGGAACTGTGTTATGATCCAGTTATCCCACTCCTGGGTATTTTCCCAAAAAGAGCTAGAATCAGCACACTACAGAGACACAGCTACATCAGTGTTAATAACAGCTCAGTTTTTAATAGCTAAACTATGGAACCAAACTAGATGCCCCTCACTAGATGAATGGATTCATAAATTGTGGTCTACATACACAAGGGAGTTCTACTCTGCTATTAGTGTGAACAATATAATGGCATTTTCAGCCAAATTGAATGGAAATGGAAAAATACTATGCTGAGTGAAATATCCCAAACTCAGAGATTTAAGGGCCAAATGTTTTCTCTCGTATGTGGAAGCTAATGTACCTACAACAGGATGATATCCAGCTGAATTTAAGCAATAAGCTCACCATAGTTGAAACCCCACAAAAGTGGAGTGAACCATACCAAGGAAGGCGGTGGGAGAAGGGAGGGAGGCAAGTAGGGGAGGGATGGATAAGGATTGTTACCAACACAACAAGGGAATACTCAACTCCCATTAGAAGCTTAGCTGTACACAGACAGGCAGAGGTCCTCAGAAAAGTTAGCAATTATTGTACATGCATATGTTCATTACAAACTATAGTACTGTGAAATTAAAGAGGAGACATGAACTCGGGGAATGGATGAAGGAGGGGGAGATAAATACCAGTCTAGGATCAACCTCAACCTCCATGATTATGTAACAACAATTCCATCCAATTTGTAAATCTATGTCAAACTAATAAAAAAAATATCTAAATAAATGAAAGGACCTTTCTCTCTGTAGGTCCTTCTGAATTTCTGTGAAATATCTGAATTTGCTTCTGGCAACCTCTTGGGGTCACTCAACTTATTCATATGAGGCTATGGTTAAGTGCTGACAGGTGTGGTAGGGAATGGTGTGGTGAGGATAGATCTGGAAAGGCTGGTGAGGGACTCTACATGGGCTGCAGATAACTCACTGTGTCTACCTTATATACTTCCTGATTTGATCCCTTCCGTCTCTTCACCATTTTAAGCCAATGGTCAAAGTTGGTTGAGGGATTCTGAACATTCAAGAAAAAGATATTGGACCTAGAGTTGAAGAACTTGGGTTCTTCTGCATGTTTGTTTTCAGAATCAGTTGATCAACTGATTCTGTTTTCTCAACTAACAAAATGGGAATATTAATATTAAGATACCTAGAGTAGCATTCAGCACAAAGTAGGTACCTGATAAATGTTAGTTGAAGTGAAGCCAGTTATACTCCATCAGCTTGGGGGAGGTGAGGAAGTCTTTTCTGAAAAAAGTCAAAGGACATCCTACTTCTCTTTGTGCCTGTATTCAGCTGCAATAAAAGAACAATAGACATAGACATAAAGTGTGTTTTTAAAGAAATAAAAAAATGAATCCACAATGAATTCATTGTGAAACATCCTTGCAATGGAATACTTCTCAGTGTTAAAAGGAATGAACTACTGATACATAAGAGAACACCCATGAGTGTTCTTCTTTGATTATTTATTGGATAAATAATCAGCTTTTCCTTTTCCAATGGAAAAGATAAAAAAGGGTGATGATTAGTGAGTTGAAATGAATTAAACCAGCCACAGAAAGCTATATACTTGATAGATTAATTTATATGACATTCTAGAAAAGACAAAAGTTTGGAGACAAAAACTGATACCAGTAGTTGTCAGGGATAGGGTACAAGGGGAGGGTACCAACTAACACAGGGCACAAGGGAAATTTTCAGGGTTTGGAAACTGTATCTTATTTGTGATACTGGTCATATTTAAAATGCACACTTAAAGGGGTGAATTTTGCTGTAGGTAAATTACATTTCAATTAAACTTGATGTTGAAAAAATTGGCAAGTATCTTTTTTTCCCCTATTTCTTCTTTTTTAGAAAGATATGACTTTCCCTGATCATTAGAGATGGAGGATCCCACAGAACTGTCCTTAGAACCTGTGGCCCAATTGGATCCCAAGGGAGTCCCTGAGCAGACAAGAAGAGTTTAAATCAAACATTCTTTCAAGAAAATGTTTGCATACATTTACAAATAAATTTTACTGGGGAAGTGTCTTATGGTTTTAAGTAGAGCCATCTTGTATCTAAGAGCAAGAAAGGGAGGGGACAATTAAGGATGAAGGAAAGAAGGGAAAGAACAAGGTAGGAGGGAAGGATGGGAGACTATGAACTATTTTTTTCAGGAATGAAGAGAAAGTGAGAGGTATATGACTTTGTCACCATGAATGGACATGATAAGGCACTAGTGAAGTCAATCCCTGAGGTATATAATCAAATTGCTATCATTAACCCATTCTCCTTATTAAAGAGGACAGCAACGCCTCATGTTTACACATGTTTCTTTCTGTGAGCCCATGGGGTCATTCACTCTGAATTCCAAGCTCACAGCAGGGAAAGAGGACAAGGACTTGCATAAGTTCTTCCTAATCTGGGCCACTTGGCAGGTTCTTTGCAAAGTACTGGGAGAGGTTTGAAAATGGAAACCGGGAAAAGAGGTTACCAAAGAGAGGCGGAATACAGGACAGTGAGCACAGCTTCATGGAATTGGTGGCACTGATTCACGTTGCCAATCCATAGCATTTTGACCATCGAAACGATGCTGGGAGCTCGTTCAGAAAAGGCCACAGCTGCTGATTGGCGAAAATGCCAGGGTCTCAAAAGTGATTGGGGGCCTTTGGGAGATTAATCAGTAGAGCCTGTTTAATAACTGCAGTGTACTTGCATGCCTTCATGAGATATTTCTATCCTCCAGAAACAGCGGCCCTGAAAACATGCTATTGCTGGTGATGCTCTTTTATCACAATCTTCCAGACAGGAACTTCACTTCCGCCTCACACCCTGTGAATAATTAGTCAATTTGAGATGCTAATGGTGATGACAACAGTAATAAGAGTGCTGCAATAACGGGCCAGCTGTGCCCCTGCACAGGCCTGGAAGAATGGGTCGTTTTGGAGAAGGGGTTTCTTATGCTGAATTGCTCACCTATGATTCCTGGCCACAGAGGCCCGATTCATGTTAATGAAATGCTAAGAAATGTTCTCTTCTGGCACCAAGGTTGTTGCAATAGTGATGGGAGGCTGTTTCTGTGCATCCACATAGATGTCAATATTTAAAGACACATTTGCAATGATTGGCGAAAGCTCTCCTGTGCCTACCCAACCCCTCCCAGCCCCAGTGCCATTCATGTTGTGGGTGCCTGTCCTGCCAACCACAATGCCAAATTTTATTTCTAAACTAGAAATCTGGCAAGAGATCCTAGATCTAATAAAGTTCTAAAATGACTGAAAAGGACCCCTTTCAACTTCTGATCCTAATGGATATTCTCCAACAGGACAGATGATGAGTGGGGTGGGCAGAAATGAGCGGCCTTGCTGGGGAGCTAGCAATTCACATGAATGGCAGGTTTCGAAAATACTGCCCATGGGCTCAGTCACCTAGATGTGGAGGCAGAGAATGGGGGTAACAAAGAGAATAGATGTTACAGTATTTGGTGATAAAATACAAGTTTATCAAATTTTCCCTAAGCTTGGTAGTGATGAGATGCAAGACTGGAGAACCGTGACAAAAATTCAGAAGGCACAGCTATTTGTAGCGATGTCAGAGGTAGTTCTCATGCCAGGAAGACATGCTTGCCCAGAAATGCAAGAAGCTGAGGATGGAAACTTCATGGCTGTGAGCTTCTAAGAAGAAGAATAAGAGGAGAATGTCAGAGAGGGATATGTTTGTGGGAACAGATTATAAATTGCCCAGCCAGATAGAAGCAGTAGAAAGCAGTTTTTTAAATTTTTTTAATTAAGGAGTTGAGTTATTGTACAGTCATAAATGCATATAAAGTAACAATATGATATGCATGTTCTTAAACCAGAATTACCTCCACATCGCCCACACCTCAGTCTCTTGATTCTTCTATATTTCACCCCTACAAGTGATATAAATGTTTAGATTGTGAATTTTTCAGAATTACATGATTGTGTAAGTATTATTTGGATTCTCAAGGGGGGTAAAGAGTGTGCTGTGCTGTTGATTTTCTCCCTAGATCCCTCCCTATTGTCCATCCCTCCCCTCACCTATCCCATCTGCACCCACATATCTATGGTTGTCCTAGATTATGTGTTTGTATGCCTTTGCTGGGTCTAATACATGAGTTTGACTACCTTTCACACAGGCCTGGGTTTAGCTGCAGCCTGCACAAATAAGTGAAAACATTTGACCCTTGATTCTCTGGGTTTGTCTAAATTCGCCATCCATGAAAGGCATATTTTTAAGATAAATATTTTTTAATCTAGCAACTAAATTAACAATCACCATTCCCTGGCTATAGAAAATATAAACAACCAATTCTCTGTAAAATACAAGAACCAACAAATGATGTGGCTACCACATAGTACAGACCTACAAGAATTTGATAGTGACATGGAATTGATAGGAATTAAGGAGAAAGTGATTACGTCATCTGGGGCCCTAATGTCCAGAGAATAAAAGGCTGAGCTGATTCAGAGGAATATTACAAATTTGTAGAAGGAAGCTATAAGAGCATTCAGGTTAAAGATAGACAAGATCTTATAGTAAGGGACACAAGAAAAAAACTGCAAGGGATTCTGTTTAAAAAAAAGAGAGAGAAAGCCTTGGAATCAGCATTGCTGCTCAGAGGGCTCTCCAAACAAATAATGCAAATAAAGAAAATGACTAGTGATGAGCAGAAAGAGTTGGATTCTCTAAATGCTGGAAAGGCTAAATTGAAAAATGAACTGGATACAAGGATATCTCTTTAAAGACAAAGAATTGGAACAAACCTGTTTGGTCTCATGATGGAATGCTGCCATGACAAACACAGACAAACTTCACAGCCCTTTAACTCTCAGATTGCCTGTTTCCTGTCAACAAAAATGATCTCTGTGCTGAAAGTGGTAGACACACTAACTTAAGAGGGAAATAAAACTCACAAAAAGATTTGTAAGAGTGTGTGCCTGCCTTATATCTTAGGCAAAGTAGCAATTATGGAAAGGAGATCAGAACTTCAGTAAACATGGTCTGAAATCTTTTAGGAATCCTGGAGAATGGGAGGAAAAACTGGAAAATGGGCAATAAGCATATTTGTTTGTAATTTTCCAAAATAAGGAAATTTGTTTGGTGAATCCAGAAAAGGCTATATGCTCTGGCTCAACTCCTACAGGAGACAGGCTTTTTATAAAAAGACCATTAAAGAGCCTTATCTTGTTAAAAATTTTCATTGGTGACTTGGATAAACATTGCATTAATGGCTTCTTCATATTAGAAAGTTACAAGATGTGTCCTAGGGCTAGAGCTGAGACCCAAAGAGATTTAAATAAGTGATATTGGCACGTCAACTGTAGCAAGATAAGGTGTAATAGTTGTGAGCTAAAGGTCCCCAAATACCACACAAAAATACGATATCACTTACAATGATGTGTGGGATAAGGCTTACTAGGGTCATGGAAAAAAACAAAAGAGAAGCAATAAGGAAGGTAGAGACCTCTGATGTCACAAGTGAAATAGGAACGAAAAAGCTGATGTGACTGCCAAACAAATCTGTTTTTTTAACCTTTTTTTAATTAAGAAATTGAGTTATTGTACAATTATAAATGCATATAAAGTAACAATATGATATGCATATATTCTTTTTTTTTAAGAGAGAGGGACAGTGAGAGAGAGAGAAAGAGAGAAACAACTTTATTTATTTTTTCACATGGCCTTCGTTGCTCCAACGCTCAGTTGTGTACGTGGTGCTGGGGTTTGAATCCGGGTCCTCGTGTTTGCCAGGCAAGCGCTGAAACCGTTGAGCCACCGCTGCAGCAATATGCATATATTCTTAAACCAGAATAAACCCCTAGATCTCTCCCTATTATCCCTTCCTCCCCCTCCTCGGCCCCTTCCCCTCCCCCTCCCCCACCACCTCTCCACCTCCCCCAACATATCTCTGATTGCCCTAGATTATGTGTTCCTTCACCTTTGTTGGGTCTAATACATGAGATTAACTAACTACCTTTCACACAGGCCTGGGTTTATCTCCAGCGTCCACAAATGAATGAAAACATTTGACCCTTGATTCTCTAGGTTTGGCTGTCTTTGCTCAGCATAATTTCTTCCATCACCATCCATTTACCTTCAAAGGCTGCAATATCGTTGTTTATAACTGCTGAGTAGAACTCCATGGTATCTATAAAGCAGTTTTTGGATCCATTCATCCAGTGAGGGGCATCTGGATTGGTACCATAATTTAGCTTTTGTAAATTGAGCTACTATGAACATAGGTTTTGCTGTGTTGCTGTACTATGTTGATTCTAACTCTGCTGGAAAAATACCCAGAAGAGGGTGGGTCTGTCCCTAATTTTTTCAGGATTCTCCACATTGCTTTCCAGAGCAGCTGTACAAATCTTAAAAGTATCTTAGAAAAAGGAAGATGAGAATCTCTCTCATATTGATAGATTATATCTGAAACATCATGTTTTCTTTTGTACGGTAATGTTTTTTTTTTTTTTTACACTTTATCTTAGCCAAAAGGCTGAAAAGTGATTGTAGGGTAATATTTTAAATGATTCATCAGTAAATAGAGGACATTTAAACAATAGAGTATATTTGTTATTCTACAAATCTCTTTAACACTTAAACTTAGCAGAAGAAAACAGTTCTCATATCTTCTTTTTCATTCAATCACAAACTTTGTAGTTGAAAAAGAAAAAAAAATATTTCAATAGCTCTATTAATTGTAGATATTCTTCTTTGATAGCACACCAAAATTCAAAAATTTAGTTTTTTAAAGGTTAGTTACAATGTAGAATCTGAAGCCTTGTCAATGAATATTTCATGATCAGTCATATTAAAATTCCACGAGTCTTGTCCTTACCATTGTAACTTCATAGTTGTTGCCCAATCTCTCCTTATCTCACCCTACTCCCTACATTTCCCAGTCTCTGGAAATTACTGTTTTACTTCAACTACTTCTACTTCTGTGGGGTCAACTTTTTCTGGATTATATATGTGAATTAGGATCATGCAGTGCTTGTCACTCTGTGTTTGGTTTATTTTAGTTAGCAATGCCCTCTAGGCTTTTCAATGTTGCTGCAAATGACAGCATTTCATTTTTTATGCCTGAATAGTATTCCATTGTGATAGTTACCACATTTCCTTTGTCCATTAAGGTGACTCTAGCTAGCAAAACTTTATTGTGCATTTTTAAGCAGAATATTCTCACCACAAAATAATGAGAAATATTTGTGGTGATGAAAATGCTAATTGCTTAAATTTGATCATCGTACATTGCATATAATTATAGAAGCATCACATTATTCTCCATAAATAAGCTCAATTCTTATGTGTCAATTAAAAAATAAAAAAAAATTCGTAGTCTGTCATGTACTTTGAAGAAATGTATTACCCATGCATGATTTTATGATATTGTACACTAGTTATTTAGAGAATACTGGTTTGTTGACTCATTTACACATTCTAAATTTTGGCATATTTCATTATAAGATACCAAAAAAGCAAATTAATTAGTGTTGTGGGCATGATAAGATATTTGTAAAAAACTAAAATTTTCTAAAGTTCTGTTTTCCTTTCAATGCTCCAACTTTGTGATTGGCATCAAATACTGTCAATCTTCCTTGAAATGATAGGCTTGCTCCATTTGTTTTATTTCAAAGGTCAAATACCCAAGTTTGAACAACTATAGTTTGTCCATTCATCATTCTTTCAAGAAAAAAAATGTTATTTTTATGAGAAAAGCAGCTAGCTTAGAACATAACAAACAATTGCCCAAATGTTTCTTTGAGCATCACCCTTCAGTTCTGCTGCATAACACTTCCCCCTTTTGTCAAACATAATGTTATTAAAAAGACATTTATATAATCGACAATTACTATTTAATAAAATTAGTAATTTTTAATTTATTTTTTAATTCAGTCTTATGTGAAACTGGCTTTTAAAGTTTTTCTGGAAGAGCATGGCACTGAACAATAGTGGCTCCTGGTGCAGTTGAGACCAGGGCCGTAATCCTTGTCAAGGTGCCCGTTTAACTTTTTACCCATTACTGCAAATGTCAATGCAGCAAATGGAGCAAAGCATATCTTGGTAGTTTCATGAAAATTGTTTTGATCTCATGAATCTCTAAGGTTTCAGGCACCCCAAAGTCTGCGGACCACACTTTGAGAATTGCTACTGTGGTATAATGTGGCTTGGAAACGTTCAATCAGGTAACAATGGTGTCCCACCTAGTTACTCTGTGATTCTAGTGCTATATCACCTTAATCGTATCATATCCCTCTTACTTTGGTCATGTTTACTTTATTAGTTTGTAACTGATATACAGAAATGTATAAGTTATACATTATTAATGAGATTTCATGTTATGTTTGATATATATATATATATGTGTGTGTGCATACATATACATATGTTGCATTATATATGTGTTTGTATGTGTGGCATAATGTTTAGATCATAATGTTTAAATATGTTTATCTCCTCAAACATTTATCAATTCTTTGAAATGAAAACTTCCAAAGTGCTTTCTTCTAAGTTTTTAAAATATAGAGTATATAATTGTTTTATATAGTCACCACATGGAGCAATAGAACCCCAGAGCTTTTGGTAACTCTAGCTTAGTACGCATTGATCATATCCCACTCTCTACTAACCCTGGCCTCCATACTATAAAACCAACTTTTATACATGACCCAAACAAGTGCCATCACGCAATGCCTGTGTTTCTGTGCCTGACTTTTTCACGTAATGAGCTCTGGTTCCATCCATGTTATTGCAAGTGACAGAATTTCCTTCTTTTTATGGCTGAGTAGGATTCTATTGTGTGTATATACCACCTTTTCCTTAGCCTTTCATCAGTTAATGGGTATTTAGGCTGTTTCCGTTTCTTGGCTTTTGTGAGTAGCGTAGCAATGAACATGGGAGCATAGATGTCTCTGATATAGGGATTTCATTTCCTATAGATACGTACCCAGCAGTGGAGTTGCTGAAGCCTACGGGAGTTCCATTTTTAACTTTCTGAGGAAGCTCTCCACTCTTTTCCATATGCTGTACTAATTTACATTCCCACCAACAGTGTGCAAGCGTTCTCTTTTCTGTCCATCTTCACTAGCACTTATTGTAATCTTTTTTATATTAGCCATTCTTATTGGGGCAAGGTAATGTCTTATCGTGATTTTGAAAAATCCTTTCCACTCCAATGTCCTGAAGCACTTCTCTGTTTTCTTTTAGTAGTTTCATGGTTTCAAGTCTTACACTTAAGTCTTTAATCTACTTCAAGTTGATCTTTTGAGCTAGTGAGATAGGAGTCTTTTTTCTTATGCATGTGAATATCTGATTTTCCCAGCACCATTCATTGAATAAACTTTCCCTTTCTTCAGTGTCTTGTTACTTTGTCAAAAATCAGTTGGCTGGTGCTAGAGAGGTGGCTCAGTGGTGGAGCACTTGCCTGGCATGCGCTAGTACTAGGTTTCGAACCTCAGGACCATATATACAACTACTGGAGGAAAATTAAAAAAAAAGATTAAAAAAATACCTCTCTCTCTCTCTCTCTCTCTCTCTGTCTCTCTTTTGAAAACAAAAATCAGTTGGCTGCAGATGTGATGGTTTACTCTGTGTTCTCTGCTCTGTTCCTATGGAAGAACCTTTTCCTTTTCCATGTTTTGGAATAACTTAAGGAGAATTGGAATGGATTCTTTAAACATATGGTAGCATTCAGCAGTGAAGCTATCCGGTACTGAGCTCTTGTTTGATGAGAGCATTTTTAATACTGATTCAATCTTATTACTTGTTATTGGCCTGCTCAAGTTTTCTATGTCAGATTGGTACACTTATGTGCCTAGGAATTTGCTCATTTCTTCTAGATTATCAAACATATTGACACATAGTTATTCATAATAATCTCTAATGATCTTTTGCATTTCTGTGATATCAATTGTAACGTTCCACTTTTCATCTCTGATTTATGCCTTTCATTTTTTTTTAAAGAGAGAGGAACAGTGAGAGAGAGAGAGAGAGAGAGAGAGATAATTTTTATTTAGTTTTTCATGTGGTCCTCATGGCTCCGAGACTTCATTGGGTACATGGTGCTGGGGTGCTAGTGTTTGAACTCATGTACTGAAGCATACTGGGCAAGCGCTGTAACCGCCAAGACACCACTCCAGCCCCTATGCTTTCCATTTTTAAACATATTTTCGATGTCCAATTATGCCCTAGCCCTGACTGGTATTTTGACTTGGTAGAAAACTGAAAGAATTATTGGAACAAGGAAATGTAGGAGGAAGGTCTAGGTCTGGATCATCTGCTTAGAAGAAACACCTGCAGCACCGAGCATAGGTATAAAAGGTAAACAGAAAAGCCACATTGTCTGCTCTAAATCCTCTGGAAGTAAGACTTACCCCAAGCATGAGATGGCGCATCACTGTCCTTTAGGGAGGGATGTGCATTAGAATATCCTAGAGACTTTCAATGAAATGCATATTCTTGGATCATACCCTTAGAGTTTCAGTTTCCTAAGTCTTTGGAGGTAGGGGAACAGGGAGTCAGGCGTGTTGAATCTGAAAAAGCTAAGGGGACTTTGATGTGCATATCATCTAAAAAAGCATTGACTTGCGGAGTAGGGAGAGGAAATGCATCATTAGATAATTACAGGTCTGTTTGGGTAGTGTTAAATAAAATTTGAATGTTACAACTTCCTCAGTTGGGAGAGCAGTTTCAGGATTTAGAAGCACTCTAAGCAGTCTAAGCCTCAGGGCTAGTCAAGGGAGTGCATTTGAGAATAGAGTTTTGGTCTGAGTTGGGCAATGGAGGAAGAAATTTTCCAGACCCCAGGAGCTCTTCCTTTTGTTGTCAACATCTTTATTCAGTTTTAGTTTACTCTCCAACAAGATAAGGAACAACCCAGAGTCTAAAAATAAATAAATAAAAAGGCATGGGAGACTAATAGCTGTCCACAAGAACATGGGTGAGTAGTAATTGCTATTTTCCTTTCATCAGTTTAACTTTCAGTCACTCAAGTAAGAACACTTGGAGTGGAAAATCTATTAATATCGGGGCCTGGGACTGGCAAACTCTGCAGAGTGAGGTGTTATAACTCTCTATTTTCTGCGTGTTGCAACTCAATCTGCTAACGACATTGCAAAGAAATAAGGAAAGCTCTTCTCTTGATATTTTACAAGTGACACCAAATGCCCTGTTAATAACAGATATAGGAGACTGTTTTATTTTGGAAAAAAACTTTGGATAATGGGTTCCAGGAGGCATAGCTGGATAGTCCTGAACACAGATGAACTCAGCCAATCACAATATTTGATAAGTTCAATTCCAATCTCTTCCAATTGTTAAAATAAGCCAGAGAATGGAGTTTCTAGTTTTTCTATTTCACATAAAATCATGCAGGTTGAATAATGGTAATTTAGGCTCATATAGGGGTCTTGCTCTATGTTTGTTTTTGTTTGCAGTTTCAACCTCAAAGTTAATTTCTCTTTCAGACAGCTGAAATTAGCCATAGAGCTACCAGAGAGTGGTAGTGGGTAAATTTAATGTGGTCCCAACTAGTACACAGAGTCTATTTTTCCTGAGATATAACATGGTTGCTGTAGTCCAGTGTTATTTCTATTAAAGCATCCATTTTCATAGTGTTAAAATAGTTAAGCCAATGTCAAAATAGGTAGTAATTTATAAACAATGTGTACGGACTGTAGCTGGGGATATATAGTTCAATGTTCAGTGCAGAGCATTTGACTAACATGTACAAGTGCTTGGGTTTGATCCCCAGCAAGACACACACACGTACACACGCACAAGCTGGCTCTAATTTAATGATAATTAACATCTATCAAAAGCAGGTTAGAGTCATGTTCCACTTAATGATGCAATTATATTCTGAGAAATGCCTTGTTTGATCATTTCACGTTCTGTGAACCTCATAAGGTACACTTATATAACCCTATATGGTGTATCCTGCTGTTTTAGTCAGGTTTGCTTCACCATGACCAACATACCAAGAACAACTTAAAGCAAGAAAAGTTCAGTTCACTGTTGGCCAACTCCATAACTCTGGGACTGAGGCAGGGGAGAACATTATGATGGAAGGGCAAGGCAGAAAAAAGCTGTGCAGTTTCTGACAGCCAGGAAGCAGAGAGAGCTCCACTCATGAGGAATAAAATATAACCCCCAAAGAACATCTCCAGTGGGGGGCTGGAGCGGTGGCTCGGTGGTTAGGTGCTTGCCCAGCATGCACAAGTACACGGGTTCAAACTCCAGCACCCACATACACAACCAAGTGTCAGAACAACAAAAGCCATGTGAAAAACTCAATAAATTTTTTTCTTTCTGTCTCTCTCTCTCTCACTGTCCTTCTCTCTTAAAAAAAAAAAGCACACAAAAGAACATCTCCAGTGATCTACTTCCCTCAGACACATCCTGACACACCCTACTTGCCTACAGGTAACACTTAGTTAATCCATTCAAGTGCACTAACAAACTAATTAAGCTACAACTCTCAGAATCGTTTCATTTCCCCTCTGAACATTCTTGCATTGGCTCACATACTAGCATTTGGGGAGCAGCAGATCTAAACTATAACACCTACTATGCAGCTGGGCTACATGGTGTATACATATATGGTGTAGCCTATTGTCCTGAGGTCTATGATGAATAAAAAACCACAAAATTAATCAAGCATAAGAAAGAAATGCACAATCATGAATGGTGGTAAACACAAAATATATGCAGTTACCACCAGAGTAACATGACATACTATTTTACAACAAACTTTGTTTTTTATGTCAGTGGAAGAAATGCACTCTAAAATAATGACTAAAGGTATAGTATAGTAAACACATAAAGGTATAGTATAGTAACCATAGCAAAGTTATCAAATATTTTGTTGTATACATAATTATATGTGCTGTAATTTTATGTCCGGTGGTAGGTTTACTTACACCACAAACATTTGAGCATGCATTCAACCACCTTATGATGACTATGATGCTGCTAGATGATAGCAAATCTTCAACTTTATCATGGGATCATTGTCAGATATCATTGGCCAAAGTGTTACATAGCCCATGACTATGTTCCTGGCACCAGTCAAATACTTTGAAGTTGTAGCTCATTTAAATATCTCAAAAACCCTGTGAGATTATTAATGTTATGCTTTTTAGAGAGAAAAATACAGATAAATTAAACTATGAATAAGCTGATATATCTAGTGAGTGGATTACAATTCAGACCCCAGACCTTGTGAATGCAGAACCCCTATGTTTAATGAAGCCACTCTGCCTGTATTTGACTGCTGTTACTCTGATGCCACTCATGACTTTTATGACATAGCCAACCCTGTTCTTACACACTTAATAATCATAGTTCTTTTTTGTTTAGTTTTGTTTTCTCCCTACTTCTCCATAATAATAAGTTATATACGAATTTACAAGAACCATTTTACTCGGTAGTAAGGATCCCTATAGCATTGATATATGGAAAGTGCTTGTGATACTTTTATTAAGGAGCTTAATTAATAGAAGAT
This sequence comes from Aplodontia rufa, assembly GCA_004027875.1. Taxonomy (NCBI): domain Eukaryota; kingdom Metazoa; phylum Chordata; class Mammalia; order Rodentia; family Aplodontiidae; genus Aplodontia; species Aplodontia rufa. The sequence continues at coordinate 173,684 of PVKS010000261.1, forward strand.
ACAGTATGACCCACCTGTTGAACATTACATTGGGATCACAGGACATCAGGGCCTACTGCTGAGAGAAGGGCTGGGTTTTTGGTCCCATCATACAGAGCCAACACTCTTTCCTTTTCATAGTGGCCATTGCGGGTTGATAAATTTATTTTGACTTCGATTTTCCAAATTTTACAGGAATCCACAATATAATTTAAGTCTTTGAAGGAGCGACTATTTCTTCCTCTTTCTCTTTTTCGTTTTTTTCAGTGGAGCCACTAACTCTATTAGGATTTGCCCCTCTATTCAGGCTACAATCTTCTTGCTTTGTCTTGCGGAATCTGTAGGCTTCTTAGTAGTTTTGGTGGAAGAAAGACAAATGTGTACACACACACATATATATTTCTTCTGCTAGTGGATCTAATGTTCTTTGTTCTACTTGCAATGTCTTTACTTGCTCATTCATTTTGAGGGCTTCGGGGATCTTTATTTTAACTCCTTGAATTGGTGTAGAATGTAAACTTTGTGTCTTCCTCTGAATCTTCTCCAGATATTTAAACACTCTAGATATGAACACTGCTTGTATCAAAGTCTCACATTTCAGTGAGCCCTCAAGCCTAGTTGTGGACACAGCAGCCTAGAGAACTCATTCTGTGCCTGAAATTTGTCATGCACTGCTTTAAAATCATTCTATTATGTGGTCACGATGATGTCTGCTTCCTGAGCTTTAGGCCCTTTTATATTCTGCTCCCACACTGATTGGTCTTTTTGCCCAACGGTGTGGGGTGGAGACTAGTGTGTGCAGCTTCAGGGATGAGGTCCTAAAATGCACAGCTGGTTCTACCTTGCTTCTCTTGGATCAATCATTCTGGAGCAAGTCTGAAGTCCTGTAATGAGGACACTGGAGCAGGCCCCCAGAGAGTCCCACCTAGCAGAAGAACTGATTCCTCCAGCCAACACCCTGAACAACTTGCCACTTATGTGAATGAACCACCCTGAAAACAAACCTCGCAGCCCCAACCAAGAATAAGGGTGACTGCAACCTCCCAGACAGCTTCCAAATCTCTGAGGCTCAGAGACTGCAACACAGAAATTTTAAAGTCATTATTTATGCAACAATAGGGGACTAATATAGACAGAGCTCTCCACTGTCAACCATTTCCTTACCGGAAGCTCTCTGGCAATCCCTATGATTAGTTTGCTGTAGTCCTGGAAAAATATTCTATGACATCACCTCTCTAGGAAAGGGGTTAAAAAGACTTTTCCATATCCCCAAATCTACATCTCAGGTCTATAACCATTGCACTGATTAGCGTAGGATCCCGAGATTACTTATCAAATGAGCTCTCATAAGTTGCTACTTTGGATTCTGGCTTATTTTAAGCAGCTTGAAGAGGCAGTATCCATTGTTAAAATACAGGTACTAAGAGATTATACTGCAGAGTAGAAAGAATGTCTACAGGTTTGGAATCCAATTTATCTGTTTGAATCCAGGATTGTCCAGTTATTAACACTGAAGATTAAATAATTCATCCAAGCAGTGAAAGGATGCTTCGCACACATGATGGCATGTCTCAGAGCAGCAGTCCTGAGATTTTACACTGGGTATACTATTTATTCTGCAGAGCTGTGCAAAGATTAAATGATAAACTTTTAAAAATAGATTTCACAAAACAGTGTCATGCAGGTGATAGGAATTTAACAAATGATAACCATCATTAATAGTAAAAAAATAACCTTAGACAACAGATAAAGGTTGAAAGACTGGCTTATTTTAGGACCTTTGTTTCAGTTGCATTGTTTCTGAGGCAGTGTGAACCAGAGTCACAAGGAGAAGAGGAAGCCTGCTTGATGCAGGGATTGGAGAATGGCCAGGATCTCAGCAGTGGAATGAGATGGAGAGTGGAAAGGATCACATATTTTGGAGATGGAACTGGGGCCAGAAATTAGTTCAGATTGGCTAGAGCATGTAAAATAAGGAGAAAATAGATGATGCTGTGGGACAGAGCAGGAAACGACATTTGTGATGACCTGGGTCTTTCTCAAGCTCAACACCACAAAAATTTGGGGTTGAATAATTGTTGTTGGGGACTCTTCTGTACCTTGTAAGGTTTTTAACAGCATCCTGACTTGTACCCAACAGATGCCGCCAACACCCACCCATCACGAGTCATGATGGGCAAAAATATAACTAGACTTCACTAAATATCCCCCTGGGGGCAAAGTTACTGTTGGTGGAAAACCACTGTCTCAATTCAACAGTCTGACTTGCTGAGAATGTCACTGGAGCCCAGGAGGATGTATGCCTGGACACCAGACAACAGCCAGGCGCAGCAGAACGAGGCCTAGACCTTACCTTGTTTAAATGCTAGAAAATAAGCCAGGTGGGCTCTGCCACAGAAAGCAGAAAAAGAAAAAACAGATTATTAAGGAGACTTAAGTGTGAGGAAGCAAGGTGCATTCATCACAAGGCTGGGTCTCTGATGGGGAGAGTCACAGATGCCCTTCTGCTTAAAAAGCACTAATGTGAGTGTTAAATGAGTTGACACTGGAAAGTGTTCAGCACAGTATGTGGTGCCTTGAAAAGGACCAGAAATGAGTTTTCTCCTTCTTTTCTTGCTAATAATTTGGGCTTAATTCAGCAGCCCAAATTGGGGAACTGTAAGATACTTTTTATAGGTCAGTGACATTATCATAGAGGAAAAATGACATTCTATCAAAAGCTCACATCTCTTGCTTTCTCCTGGGAAGGTGCCCTATCTCTGAGGGACATGTACCCCCAGGGACTGGCATAGTGCCTGCTCCCTAAATGTCCTCAATTACCATTTCCACCCACCAAGAAGACTACTCTCTCCAGAAAAGACCAGGACATAATGAGCCCAACACCGAGTGATTAAAACAAATGACACTGCAGTCCAGCAAGGTGGTAGGGCAGCGAGGAGGTGGCTGAAGTGATTGGCTCTTCTTAAACACAGTCCAATTTTGAATAATTCAGCTGCTTACCGGATAGCTGCCTGAACGCAAACCTTTGGTAGCTGGTCATCCTCCAGTGCCTCTCAGATGGGGTCACCAAGGGCTGGAACACACTTTCTGAATTGAAGCAGTGGACTGTGAAATAGGAATTACTGACAGCTCTTAAGTATATCAAGAGAACAGCCCTATTCCTTAATACAAGCCTCTAATAGACATCTAGAAACCTATAAAACAGACAATTCCTCTATATCATCCTAGTTAAATCAATGTAGTTATATTACTCTCATCATTTTCCCTTTAACGTTTATTACATTTTGCCACAGTAATTTATTTTTTCATATCCATCAGCCGATTAAAGACTTTATTCTGAAGATACACACATCCTTGTGACCTAGTTGAAACTGACCTAAACTGTTAAGTAAAAGCAGTTTGGTGGAGGAAATGATGCTTTCTCACTCTCTCCCTTTCTTCCTTCTTCCCTTCCTTCCTCTTTTCCCTCTCCCTTTCTCTTGTCTGTCTCATCTATTTTTGCAGGAGGGATTAATTTTATAGCATTACAAACTGAAGTCTAAATTTACCTTTCTCTGTGCCCTTCCTTTCCAGGTATTGAGACAACCTTGCAACCCCCCCCCCCAATGTCTCTTTTTTCTGGTGTCAGTTCCTCTCTCAGTGTTTCTTTTACGCTTTCTCCCCATCTCTGCCTCCCTGCCCAGTGCTTCCTCTTCCTCCCTGAACAGCACATGAGTTCCTGATCTGACAGACACTCTAGACTCAAAGGATGCGCTCGTAGCTTTAGCCAGGAGGACTTAGGGGCTTCTCACTTAAGCAAGTTTTGTACCTGCAAGTGGAAAGAACCTTCAAGCACTCTGTCCTTGGAGCCACTGCCAGGCTCAAATTTTAGAGACAGAGGTGGTAGCTACTTTCTTTTATCTTCTACTTCTTCTTCTTCTTCTTCTTCTTCTTCTTCTTCTTCTTCTTCTTCTTCTTCTTCTTCTTCTTCTTCTTCTTCCTCTTCTTCATCTTCTTCTTCTTCTAGAATCAACTTTATTTTTTTCATTTGGTCTTTGTTTCTCTGACATCTAGTTCAAACACTGGGCTTCAAACACAGGGCCTAGCGCATGCCAGACAAATGCTCCAACCACTGAGCAACTGTTCCTGCTCCATAGGAAGTAGCTACTTTCTTCTTCTTTTTTTTTTTATGGTTCAGCATAGTCTTACATATCGGAGAGAATCATTGTTACGTATTCATGCATACATAAATATTGGCGTCATTTAAACCACTTTCCCAACAAAACTGCCCAGCACTTTGAATGTCATGCTTTTACTTCTTTGAGGCAAAATTGACTATCAGATGAACAAAGTGGGCGTGCTGTCCTGAAGGGTTAAACATGAAACTGTCCTCATTTGCTAACACCGTTAAGGTCCTGGGAAGTCCAGGAGAATCAGGAGTCTTCGGTCTGAACACAAGTTGAGGATGAGAGCATTTACTCTCAAGCAGGTGTTCTGCTTTTTGTTGTTGTTGTTGTTGTTGTTTTTCTCCTAGCACAGGCAGGGCAGTGTTTCTTAAAACTTCTATAGTCACAGGATTCTTTTTGAATTGGACTCTTACAGAAATGACCGACATGCAAAAAGAAGACTCAAATGAATCCCTTTATTTGGAGAAGAAGAGGTGCATACAGTAGTCCCAAAAGGAGCTTTGCATAATCTGTAAGCTGAAAACCACCAAGACCTTCCAGTACCCCATTACCTCCTTCCTTGTTTGGAAGTTTCAATCACACCTCAAATTTCTTTAGTGGAGAGAGAATTTAACCTTCTCGTCACTGAACTTGGCTGACTGAGAGCTTTTTTATACCTTGAACTCACTCAGTCAAACAAACTGTGATGCATCCTTCAAGTTCATCTCTAGAAATCTCGCTCTCAGGGCTGGAGCGGTGGCTCAGTGGTATCACGCTTGCCTGGCATACATGAGGACCCAGGTTCAAACACTTGCACCACATACAAAACTAAGTGTTGGAGCAACGAAAACCAGATGAAAAACTAAATAAAATTGATTCTTTCTCTCTCTCTTTCTTACTCTCCCTCTCTCTCTCTCTTGAAAAAAAAAACTTGCTCTCAGTTGCGCCTGATTAAAGCAGGTACATCTCCCTCCCTGGCTCTTACACCACCTTTGTGTATGATTCTGCCATAACACTTATGATACCCCTCTAGGATCATTATTTTACGTGTTTGTCTCCATCTCTGGAATATAAACTTTTTGAAATAAAGAATGATAAATATCTCATTTAATTTGGTGTTTCTTCCATATAGAACCCTGCTCAACCCATTGCTGATACTGATTCGCAATGTTTTGCTGAGAAACTGAATGAATATGCAAATATTTGGCAACTGTATACAATTCCATCAACTTAGAGGAGAAACCCTCCCACTTTAAATGATAGGCCTCCCTCCCACTCCTGAGCTTACATACCACTTCTCAAAATTGCACATTTATATTGCCTGTGTGCTCAACTTTCCTTCCTTTGCAGGATAACCATCTCTCCCTCAGTCCTCGAGTAAATACTTTGTCTTGTGATATTTGTCATCAATTTTCTCTGGCATTTACTTGTGTTCCAACTACAGCAAGTGTGTTGTATAAACATCCCTTTGTCATATAGATTTCTGGGTGACAGTCCTTTGGAGTCACTTATAAGCCATAATTAATTTGTTCGAAAGCTTTGCTGAGGTGAGGTGGGCGTCTTTAATCCTCCTTTTCACATGAGGAAATGGAGAGGTGAAATGATTTAAAAGTAACCATGTCTTAGATCAGTGTTCAGGATTGGTAAAAGGATTTATGCTTCCAAGACTTAATGCTTTTGCCTCCAGGTCCTGGTGCTTAAAATAAACTTAAATGTGTGTTCAAGGAAACCTTATTAACCACATTTTGCTTACATAGAAATCCTGACCATAGTCAAGACTTCCCATAGACAACTTAGATTCTGCTACCAACATCTAGATTCCTTAAATTTAATACCTTTCAGAGTTCTTTGACTCTTTGGGATTTTTCCCCTGTAGGAGAACTTTGTAATTCAGTGTGTAGTGGAATATTGCCAACATCCCTAATATGATCTCAATAATAAGAAAATTTAGTGACTGAAACAGAAAACACACACACACACGCACGCACACACATGCACGCACCCACGAGTGTTTCTCACTTTATACTAAAATCAAATTAAATCCCAAATCCTAACCCTAAATGGAATCCAAATAATGAATCATTACAGAAAATGAGCTAAATGTAATAAGTTAACATTTTAATCAATTCTATCTGACTCAAAGATAGAATAAACAACAATATTAACAGTTTCATCTTTACCTGGGGTCTACCCAACTTTTGCAAATGCATACATCCCTAGTTATTTTCTGCTGTCTATTTATATATTTATATTCATGCCAGCTGTTATGGATATGGATACTTGAGAAAAGCAATTAACAACCAGCTGCCTTAAATCATTTCCTGAATACAGCAGCATAAATAACATGTATTCCTCAACTGTAGTTTCAGACACCTTATAAACCTCACTCTGTTTCAATGTAGCTTTAAAAAGTTTATCCTTGGAGTAATGACAACATTTAAAGAGCTCTCACTGTGTGCCAGGCTTGGTGCTTCAAACATATGTAAACTCATTGTTTATTCTTTCAGCATGAGGATAGCAAGACCCAGAGAAGCTCATAGCATTCCCAAGGTCACGTCCATTGCAAGTGAGAGATTGTGGATTTGAACCCAAAGCATTCTATATAGACAGCCTACCTATCACAATATCTATAACAAATTATGTAATAGAATCTTGGAACTAGCTGACTTTGGGGGTCTTGCTATTCTAAGTGTTGTTTAGGGAAGACAAAGTCCTCATGCATCACCTGATAGTTTGCTAGAATCATAGTATCTAAGTCCTTCCCCAAAACTACCAGACCATAATCTCCATTTGACCCAGTCCGCCAAGTAATTCATGCATACATTCATTTTTGAGAAACACTGTTTTATGTCTGCATCAGTTGTTCACTCATCGTCACATGGAGAAGTTATAAGGGCTCTGGAGTATATGGAGGCCTTTTTTTCCTTTTTAAGTTGCCATACAAACATGAGTGCTGTATTTCCTATGTATAAAATGTCACACTTCACTGTGAGAAATTTCATGATTGAACCTAAAGCACATCATGTCAGCAGACAGCGATGTAGGAAAATATCTTCCAGTTGCACATTTGGTTTCTGAGTTTTTATTTTTGTTTCTTGGACTCTGTCATTTATAAGCAAGAATAAGATTTGCCTCAGGAATGGGTTTGGGGATAACACCAGTGTCTGTTATTCCTGATATATGTCAGAAGTCTATCTACTTAATAGCATTGAAGAGGAAGTGGGAATTGGGTGGTGTTTATGCAAGGCTACAGTAGTCCCTCCTTATGTGTGGGGATTCGTTCCAGTCCCCACCATGGAAGCCTGAAGCTTCAGAGTACTGGACTGTGTGTTTTATCCTACACATACATAGCTATGATAAAGTTTAATGTACTAATTCTGCACAGTAAGAAATAAAATAGATTGATGATATCAATATACTATAATAAAATTAGTTGAAAAGGTATAAATTGTTTATTTCTGAAATTTTCCATGTAATAGCTTTGAACCTTGGTCGGCTGCCTGTAACTGAAACCATAGAAAGTGAGACCAGGGATGGGAAATGACTGCACTGTAGTGCTGTGGATTTTGCCTGGGCCTTGGATGCTTGGGCCTTAGATTCTCCAGAAAATCTAGGGTTTGTTGTCATTGACTACAGCAAATGACAATCAAAACTGGAGTATCCGGAGCTTTTCCATGAATATGTGAATCTGGCAAAGCTCCTGAATCTGTTTTGGAGACTGTCTTTATATTAGTAAATTATCCTTCTCTTTAGATGTGAACGCTTTAAATAGGACTGCAGATTAGGAAGGGTTCTGAAGCTCATCACCCCACCCAAGTCCTGCTCACTCAGTGGCAAGGGAACACATGAGCCCAAGTCTACCTGGCTGCAAACTCGTGCTCTTTCTTCTTGGCTTTCCCACGGAGTCTGAGAGAATTACTTACGTTTCCCTGTGAAACTGCTGTTTATAGCTCTTGAACCTCAGGCAAGGGCAATCAGAACGTACAAAGTAATGAAACAGAGCTCTGGGTTGTGTTGGGATGAAAATGAGAAAAAGGAAACACATATTATTTTTCTCTGTCCTTAGGTTTAGAATGGGGTTGAACTCCTAATAAGATTTTTTACATCTCTTACTGCAATCATCCAATTTGCTGAAGGTAGAGGAGATCTCTTTGGTTTTATAGCACAAAAGAACAATTTTACAATGGTAAAAGTGGAAATCCAGTTTAAACGACTTCTAAGCTAGGTTGTGGTAGAACCAAGACTAGAGTTCAGATCTTTTCACACCCAAAGAACTTTCCACTAATTCACACTGCTTTTTCCCTTCCAAGTAAATCACAAGCCACTTCTTTCATTATCCAATGCATAGGAAAATGGACCAGAAACTGTTAAATGATAGAATCATTGGTAAACATGTACAACAGCACTTTAGGGTGCTGGGCCTGCTGCCCTGAGAATTCTTCTGACTGCCCATCCCTGAAAACCCAGCACCTTTGAACTCACCACATTTTTCAGAGTCCCACAGTTTGTTAGAGTTCGAATGGGACTTAGAAGACATCAGTCCAAATATTTTCAAGCTGCAGGTTTCAGAAGCTGAAACCTATCTTAGGTGCTTGAGTGGGTGACTCACACAATTTAACTGGAACATATCTACTTTAATTGGTATTACAAATTTTGGTTGCATATGATACTATTTTTAAAATGTGTAAGAATGGCTTTTACCAGCAGATGAAAGACAATCGTTGGAGAGGATGCAGACAAAATTATTGGTGGGAACGTGACTTGGTACTGCCATTATGGAAAATACGTAGATTTCTCACAAAACTAAGACTAAATGGGCCAGTGATCTTAGTTCTGGACATACATACAAAGGAACTGAAACCAGGATGTCAAAGGAATAACTGTGCTCTCATGTTTATTGCAACACGATTCATCATAGTTAAAATACGGAAAACCTGGGGCTGGAGTGGTGGTCTGGTGGTACTGCGCTTGCCTAGCATGCGCTAGTACACGGGTTCAAACCCCAGCACCATGTACACAAGGTTGTGTCTGAGCAACGATAGTCATGTGAAAAACTAAATAAAATTGATTCTCTCTTTCTCTCTCTCTCTCTCTCATTGTCCCTCTATCTTTAAAAAATATACATATATAAAACCTACAGTGTCCATCCATGGATGAAAGGAAAAGGAAAATAAGATATGAATCATATACACAATAGAATACAACTCAGCCTTTAAAAAGATAGATGAATCTGGAAGATGTTACACTGAGTGAAATAAGCTGTGTGCAGAATGATAGCACATGATATTTACTTATGTGTGGAATCTAATGAAGTTGAGCTCATAGAAGTAGAGAGTAGAATGATGTTTACCTGAGGCTAGGGGTGGGGAGGAAGGGAAGGAATGGAGAATTGTTGATCACAAGTACAAAGTTTTAGATAGGAGTAATAGGTTTTAAGATCAAAGTAGGATGACTATAGCTAATGATAATCCATTGTCTGTTTCAAAATAACTGAGAGTAAATTTCAAATGTCTCACCATGAAAAAAAGTGACATGCAAATTAGGTGATATAAATGTTAATTATTTTGATTCAATCATGGCACATTGTATACATATGTCCCAACATCACATTGTACACCTATGGCTTTTAACAAAAAATAATATTAAACATATAGAGTTAAATCTAAAAAAATGCATTCTGTTGTTAAAGGAATAATTATATAATTAATTATATAATTATAGCCAAAAGCTATAATTAATTTAGTTATAATTTTAGCTTTTCCAATGCTTTTTGTTTTAAAGTTTTAAACTTTTTTTATTTATTTTTTAAGAGAGAGGGAGAGAATAAGAGAGAGAGAGAGAGGAAAGAATATACTTTATGTGTTTTTTAATCTGGTCGTTGTTTCTCAGACACACAGTTGTGTATGTGGTACTGGGGTTTGAACCTGGGTCTTTGAGTATGCCAGGCAAGCACTCCAATCTCTGAGCTACCACTCCAGCATCTCCAATGTTTTTAACATAAGCACTTTGATGTCCAAGTAGGTTTAAGAAAGTCATTTAAGTTTATACAACTCAAATTTCACTATACATATTATGAGAATAAAAATCAGAGAGAACTTATTTCCTCCACCCCAAAATAAGGCACAATTTTGAAAAATCCAAATACATTTATGGGGAGAATAGGACAGAATATTTGAAATTGAAACTGTCCAGGAAAACTTATAATATATGGGTACTCCAGGAATAAGGCATGACCATTTCTTGACTCTGAGACTAGCTTGAGTGACAGATGAATGAACTATGGTATAAAGTTACAGAGGGTGACGGTTACTTCTTTTCTGTTTTCTGCATTCTTTGATATATGATAGGACCTGCCAAATCCTATTGATTTTAGTGATGCTTTCTATATTAAGATTTATGCCCTAATGGCTCCTTTGGACTTCTAGGGCTAGCTAGAATTTCAGCATCTGGAATGCTCTGGGAAAGCAGAGGCCAGGAGGAATGATTCAGTAAATAATCCGACTGCTGATAAATCCAACAGTAGAAAAGACTGGTGATGTGGTTGTAACGAGAGTTTTAATGCCAATAGCAGTGGGCAGCTATAGATAATATATGTGTCCCTTAAATTTTGTAAAAGCTTCTAGCTGCCACAGCAGGAGGCACTCAGGGAATGTATCCTGGAAAATAAATGAATAAACACAATAGAGAGAATGTGTAGTATTGGCACAATATTCTATCAGCCTGGATGGCTCTGCGCGAAATATAGCCCTGCTGTGCATCGATGATATTACTTATGTAATAATGCTTCAGCCCAAATCTCAGCAAATATAATGACTGTCAGAGGCAGAGAGTGTGCTGTGCCGTGAGATGGCTGTGCCTGTCCATCGGTCCATCCTGCAGGACACAGGCCAGCTTATTCAGTCAAGAGCATCATTTTTATTCTGCAGAGTTCCCTGTGATTGATCCTCCTGTCAAGAGCAGTATTTTCCCTTTTTCTTGGTGTCTTTTGTTTTGTTGTATTTTTTTTCTTTTACATTTTGATGTTTCTAAGGTAAAGCTTGTTAAAGGGATCATTATACTAAAGTTCAAGTAACCATCATTACGTGAGAAGCCTAACTTTTAGTGTCTGATAGGACCCACTACAATTTTTCTGTCCACTATTTGGACAACCCCTGCTTTCTCTAATTTAAGGGGGAAAAAAGTCATTAAAAATTAAGGAGAGGGGCTGGAGCAGTGCCTCAATGGTTACGGCACTTGCCTGGCATGCATGAGGACGCAGGTTCAAACACCAGCACCATGTACACAACAAAGTGTCGGAGCAACAAAAAAGCCACATGAAAAACTAAATAAAGTTGATTCTCCCTTTATTCCTCACTGTCCCTTTCTCTCCTACAAAAATAAAGGAGATTAAAATAAAAAAAGAACCAACACTCCATATGTAGGAATTATGTAAGTCAGTTCCCGTCATTAAGACAAACACCTGACGTGGATCAACTTATTTCTGACACATTCCTTGGGCATGTCTGTGATAGAACAAAACCACTCTCCTACATCCAGGAACAAAAAGAGCAGATGAGGAAGAATTAGGGACCCACAACCTTTTCAAAGGCATGCCCTCGATGACAGGAAGATGATCAGTAGTCTCCTCCTCTTAAAGTGTTCACAACCTCCCAAGAGCACCAAGCTGGGGACCAAGCCTTTGCCACATGAGCCTTTAGGACATTTACCAAATCATAGAAAGAACTTGTCCTTGAGGGAGTTAAGGCCATAGGGTAAATTTTGGATGACTGAATCAGAAAACAAGAGTTGGCTTCATGCACACGTGATCCTGGAGTCATATAGAACCCCATTCTCAGGAGGGCCAGTGCTTGGCTTAAGGTTTTGTTGTTGCCATCTTGACATTCTTAATTTGCGAACAAGAGGTCCTGAATTTTCATTTTTCACTGAGTTCTGCAAATTAAATACTCAGTCCTGCAAGAGATTCCATGGACATTCTTCAGGATGTTTGTGGTTATACTCAGTTACCATTTATACACTGAAATCACACACTCACAATATTTCAAGTTGGTTGACTTAAGGTGAATTCCTAATTCTTTGGGAGCCTCAGTTTCTTGATTTTTGGACTGGGAATGGTAAGATGACTTATTATATAGCATTGGTGGATTCAGTGTACAACACACCTAAAGCATGCATCTTGGCAACTGTTCAGAGAATGATTTCAGTAATATCTGTGAAATAAATGAAAAAAGATAAGATATCATAAGGTCCTCAGACTTTTCTATACCTTTACTTGTTGGAAATTTTTTTTAAAAACCCTTGAATTCTCTGTCTTTTCCTACCTTATTATATGTATATTTTTATCCCTTGAAAACCTCACTAAATAGTTCAAGAGTCAGTAGGCTTCACTTTTAAAGATTAAAAATGATGGAGACAAAAAACATCAAAACTGATCAATGAAGAACTCTTGCAACATGCTGGGACCTTCAGTATATTTCTTTTTTTTTTTTTCTACATGCCAGTCATTTAGACCAAATTTGTCCCTGCAGTTATGGATAGGATCATTGTCCCTTATTTTGTGGATGCATATTCATTTCTGAGAATTATCATTGCTTTAGTTTGTTTCTTTTTAAATGCATGGTGGGGCTGAAGGTGTAGGGTATCTTAAATGTGAGAGGCCCTGGGTTTGATCCCCCAGCCCGGCAGAAAAATAAAGTTGTATACAATTTCAAGTGTGTTCTTGATCACATCACAGAGACTGAAGGATTTAGTAGAATTTATCATTTAGTCATATGTGCTACTGCTTAGAAATTTGTGACTTACATGTTATAGTCTCAAACCAGTGAATGGAGTCATTTCAAAATAATTGAAGACCTTTAGAAGGGAATATATAGCCCATGGTCAGATTTATAAGTACTAGGGGAAACAAGGACCACAGAAATAATTCCCACATTACCTATTCTTCCCTATCAACTTCCATCAGTCCCTGTTGCCATACTTCGACTTCTCCCCAGCCTTTCTTAAGTGCTATTTGTTTTTCTTCCATTTCTCCTTTTCTCCTATTCTTCACTAGAAGGAACCCAAAAGACTTATTGTGACAAAGCATGAGTCTTTTTGAAAGACTGAGAAATAAAATAGTTGAAAGGGCAATTCCAGAATTCTCTTCAGAGGACAGTGGAGGGAAATGAAAATGCTATGGTAAATTTGCTTTTTTTTTCTGTCACAAACATTTTAAAAATTATGTTGCTATAATGGTTCCTCCATTGTGTGGCATATGCCAAAACTGTATTATACAAACCTCATCCTATTTGTCTTCACAACAGTCCTATACAGTGAATATTTTTGGATGCAAAGTTATTTGCCAGCAGAGATAATGGCCAAGCCAAACTGAAGATAGGTTGATTCCAAAATCCGTGATACATCCTCTGAACTTGCATCAGTCATTCAGAAAACATTGTCTGTGTGTCTAATTTGTGTAGCACTTTGTGGTGGGCCTTTGACATTTGGCAGACATAAGCAAGACATAGGCCCTGACTTTTATGAACTTAAAATCAAATATGTAAGATTAGGCATGAGCGAGATATCTGTAATAAATGCTCATGATGGTGCAGCATAAGCAGTGCCGAAAACAGAAACCATGCACGGCGGTACTCTTTCACAGGAAAGTCAAGACTACGTCATTGCAAACGTCTCTCTCAGAATTATGCAGGATGGAATTGCGTGTGGCCAATTTGATAAACATTTATGTACCAATGTCACCTAATATAGAGAAAAATTTGCTCAAAGTTTATTTTTGCTTCCTTTATATCCTCCTGAATTATATAATGAAGCACATTCCATCAAATGATTTTTTGAACTGTAACTTCTTCCAACCTCTTTGCCTAATGTAAAGTTGACTCATTACACAGTTTATACATCTGGAAATACTGGAAGTGGTAGAAAAAAAAAAACAGATTGAGCACTTGTTGGGTTGTAATGCACTTTGGCCTAATGTAACTTGATCAGTCAAGTTAACATTATTGGTTGTCCTGGACCAGAATTTAGGGCCTATTTTCTGTGCATATTGTGTTATTTTCACATTGTATCAATTACTTATAACTTGATAGGCAGCACTAGCTAACATTTTCCAAGAATTTAAATTTAAAGAGGGCTTAAAGGAGGATGATGTGGGTGTAGACAGGTAGATACAGGAGGGAGGTAACCAAGGGCATTCATAGAAAAATAGTTTTGGAAAAGGACTGGATGCTCAGTAGAGTAGAGGAAGGGGCCAGAGGAAGATGAAAAAGAACGAACAGCAGAATGAAATGGAAAAAATTGTGCTGTGTACATATGTGACAGTGAATTCTACCTTCATGTATATTTATAAATAACCAGTTTAAAAAAATAATAAATAGATAGAGGGAAGACCAGTAGAGAACAGGAAGAGGAATAGGGAGAGAGAGGAGGAGAAAGAAAGAGGATATCCTGGGGACTGAAAATGGAGCAAATTATATTCCATGCATATGTGATTATGCTAAAGTGAATTCCAATATTATGTATAACTATGTTTCACTATTAAAGAAAGGACTGGATGGGAGGGTTTCTAAAATATTAACAAAATAGTTAATTATGGATTGATTATACCATGGGTGGGTGCATATAGTAGTAAGATGAAAGTCAGAAAGGTAAATTGAGAATATATTTTGAAAATGTCAATGCAAAATGTGAAATTTTACATTAATTTTTATTTTAGGAAGACAATGGTGATATTTTAATTTCTAAAGAAGGAACTAGTAATATATGATCTAATTTGAAGAAATAAAGAAATAGGTAGTGATAAACGAAGTTGGACAATAGTTGGGAAAGGGCAGGGTTTGATAGTTGAGTCTTCTTCCCAGTCTGAGTGTGTTTAGTTTGGGCCAGCTCTACCAGGCTTCAGTGAGACATGCTGGGCCCTCAGCAACATGGGTTGGTTCAGGAAACTGTAACATAAAAGAGGTCTCATTTGTTAAGTATATAACTCAAGAAATCGGGATGACAAAAATAACACCCCTCATGGTGTTACTAAGAGTTAACATGTATTGTTTGTGTCCACGTTGTGTTCTAGTCCCTGTGCTAAGAGTTTTGCTTGGTGTAGCTTATATAATTCTTAACTAAAATCAACTTTATGAAGCAGCTATTATTAACTTTTTTAAAAAATATGAAAAGCAAAGGCAGGTTGGTAGCAAATACCTGTAAGCCCAGTGGCTCTGGAGGCTGACCAGGAGAATCACAAGTTCAAAGCCAGCCTCAGCAATTTAGTGAGATCCTAAGCAACTTAGCAAGATGGTGGCTCTAAATAAAAAGTAAGAAGGGCTGGGAATGTTGTTCAGTGGTTCAGCACCTGGGGTTCAATCCCTTGTACCAAAGGTGGGGAAGGGGAGATAAGCTAAGCAAGATTTGAAATGGCTGAGTAACAGAGGTTACTTAATAATTACATTTATTAATTGCAAGTCATTACAACTGGAAAGTTGAACAGTAGGATCTAAACCCAGGCACTCTGAGAGAAGATCTGTCTTCTACTACTGAATTGTGCAGACTGAAATAGCAAAAGCCAGAGTATCATGGCTCTGTAATGTCAGTAAACGTAAATCCCAGTTCTTTAAACATTACTGTCTTGCCACTCTTCAGAAGAGTTACTAGACAGCATGGAGCTTTAATGTCTCCACAATGAGATAGAAATAATAGTTACTTTGCAGGGATCATTTGCATATTAACATTGATAATGTGTGTAAAATGCCTAGTAAGACAAACATTTCAATCACTTAGTTGAGAAACAGCTTTAAGATTCCAGGTGGTAATCAATCCTGTAACCTGATCACAGTTGATGAGTGAGTTCATGGCAATCCTATATCAAGTCACTGGGAATAGAAAAAGAAGGCAGTGCTGTGTCCAAGGCCTGAAGGCGGAGGCTGTCCAGGAAAATCAGGTGCTTTCCCTTCACCTCACCTGGCCAGCATATGATGAGGGATTCAGATAGAGAACTCAGTGGCTGAAGATTAGTTGTACAGATTCATGATCCCACTTGATGGGGCAGGGATGGGAAGAAGACTTGGGGAAGAATTTGTAAATATGCGGCTACTGGACACTCAAGTCATAATAGATCCAGTATTTTATATTGACAGGATTATTGTGGACTCTACAAGCTTGTGTAAATCTGCTACTACGCTGCTTGCAAGCAGGAATTGCTGGAAACCTCCAATGTTATGAAAAACATTACTGAAGGCTTGGAAGGTTTTCAGAACAATTGGATGAAGGGCAGCTTTAAGAAACTATAACTAGGAGCTGGAGCAATGGCTCAGCAGTTACAGCGCTTGCTTGTCATGTGCGAGGGCTTAGGTTCAAACCCCAATACCACATACATGTTGAAGTGTCAGAGCAGTGGAAGTCACATGAAAAAATAAATAAAATTGATTCTCCCTCTCTCTCACACACATTGTCCCTCTCTCTTGAAAGAAAAGAAAGAAAAGAAAAAGAAAGAAAGAAAGAAACTATAACTAGAAGCAGAGAATCCAGGGTATTCGAAGAGAAACAGAGAGACTTTTCTAGTTTAAAAATTCAGAGCTCAGGTATCTCCATAGGACTCTGCTTTAAAGATCAAGGGAGTAGTGATTTAGCTAGTGTTTACATTTTCAGAAATGTATTTACATGTGTGTTCACGCACACACATGCATACCCACACAATATAGTACAATGTACACTATGTCTCTGAGAATCACATTAGACTCGGGAATCTTAGAACTGATTCTGAATGGTGAAGGAATACAAATGATAGCAAGGTACAATGGCATTCTGTTGCTTCTGTCCACTTGGATTAGTACCTGAATACACTGGCAGCACCTCAGTCCTTTCCTTCAGAAGGATTCTGAGCCCGCAGCTTTGCATCTGTGATCATTTACTATCACCTTAGCCACTTATTTGTCTATTTATACCTCTCACAATAGAATGTGTGTTTCATAAAAACAGCACATCTTTCACTATTCCCATTGCTGTATCACCGGTATTTGTTACAGAGTTGGGTACTTCCTAAACAACCAATAAATGAATGAATGGAAATATTTTTTGGCATATTTAGTTCATTGTCTTCTTTTGTTCCAGATTATTAATAATAAAAAGCTCAAACTTTTAAAAGTTTGACTAAATTTAGATGTGACTCTATCTTCTCTCTACTCCTTTTCCTCCCACTTGGAGATTATATAACTATTTAGTAAAAAGTCTTCCGCAGGGGATAGAACTTCTTTTATAGTTTAATAGAGTTTGGGAAAGATTTTGCGGAGGGGATTGACATACTGAATAGAGCTCTATTTTATAAATGTAGCTTTGGAAAGAGTATTCAGCACATGAAGAAAAAGAGACTGGAAATCCAGACTCCAGTTGGGGAGCTGTTCCCATGTGATGCAAATTAGCAGATTCTGGGAAAGGCTGGGGGCTGTGGGATGCTCTGAGAAATGACACAGCTGTGTGTGGACCACCCCATCATCTCTATTTAAAAATAATAATGAAATGATTGTGGGGAAGAAAGTAAAACCTGAAACAAGCACTAAATAAATTCTGAAGACAGAGAAAAAGTTGACTTATAAATTCAACCATAAGATAACTACAAAAACAACATTTAAAAAATAACTGTAGTAATAATGCTAAACAACAAAAATAACCAACACGTGTAGATTGCCTTTTCTCTGCCAGGGACTCATCCAAGAGATTTAGGAAGATTAAGAGAGTTATCCAAGTTTATCCAACTATTACAAAGTGGCAAAACTGAAACTCAGACTTGAGACTTTAAATTCTAAATCCAGACCTCCTTTCAGCATACTATAAACCAAATCTTATGGTATGTGACTGTACTTTATAAATACACATGCTTATCATTTATGAAAATGTACTTTGAGTCTAAAGAAAAGTTGTAGCTTTTAGTAGGCAGAAGCAACACCTGTCTCCTGTTTACTTTTCTTATCACAACACGCTTATGTGTGGATGAATATGTGCATGTATGGCATGCATGTGCATGTGCGCGTGTGTCTTCTGACTGTTTCTACCCCTCAGCAACGTGCATAGAGATCCATGGAGACAGACACCTCGTTCCAGAGTGATGCCCCTGTGAGGGTTATGCTCTCTGGTGGGCAATAGAACAACCATTTTGAGAGCTAGGGAGCCTTCATTTACTCCTTGAATTCTGGTTGGAACCCTGAGGCCTCTCCATCCTGCACATATCTTTCCTTCCCTTTGGGTGGGGGAGGGTGGAGGAGGTGAGGAGGGCTGGACCAGCAATGCTGGGCATCATCTGCATCCTCCGAAATCTTTAATATGTCCTCAAAAGCGGGCAGCCCTGTGCTCTCTTCCCTTCTAGCTTGCTGCTTTCTTGACACAGTGGTTGCTTTTTCTCCTGACACTGCATGAGGCTTCAGGAATAAAGGAGCTTAGAAGAAAGGTGGGATTTGTACAAGGCCTTTACATCGGGAGGGAGCCAGTTAGGATGAAAAAACGGTCGCCCTGCTCAGCTGTCCCTGCAGAGACCCTTTGCCTAGGCCTGGGCTCACAGCAGACCTTCTCCCCCATTTCTGCCCCTGCCTCACCTCCTTCATCCCACAGCTTTGAAGGAAGTCTTCTTTTAGGGCATTCAGAGGAAGAGACAATCAAAACCTTATTTGGAAATTTGTAAAAGTGATTTCTGGAGGCCTGGGGACCTACTTTATTTGCATGATAGGTGCTACGCTTGGTTTTGTCTGACAGGAAATGGAATTGGGAGCTGTCAGATGGCTCTCAGGGCTCATGGGCACACAGAATGTCACATTTGATCCAGGAGACAGATAAACTCTGGTTTCAATGTAGAATCTATGGGTCCATTATTTGAAGCTCAAGCTCCAAAGTATGGGTCTATTTTATTTCAAGAGGGGTAATGACGTTCGACTTTTTTATCTTTCCAAGGAATGTATCAGGATGACATTTTAAAAGTATAAAGTATAATTACACATATTTTTATTTTCCATTTATGCCTTTCCTTCCTTTCTCCCTGACTTCCATGAAAACAGATAGTTTCAAATATATTATCAGGCATAGATCTGCTTCTGGGAGGTTTTGACAGGGCAGGAGCAGGGACTAGCCTGTGATCTCTGGGCTTTGGTGTGTCAAAATGCCCAAACCATTAAGCAGGTTATATTGGTGCCTGGCAAACATAACCATTATATTTGAGCGAATGTCTCCAAGGGAAATATCAAGAATCATTTAAGAGTAAAAGGTGTTTCTTCTGCATTTCCTCCAAAACCAAAATTCTCTGAGGGAGTGAGTAAGAAGAGAGACATGGGAGAAAGTATGGGAAAGTTCAGGAGAACCCAGAGGGAGGGCACTGAGCTGGAGGCAGCATTCATTGAATGTCCAGGGGCAGATCAGAACTGAGTCATTGTCTGAGGACCAGCAGATGGGCAGGCAGAGACACTGCCCAGTCCCAGTACCTTTGCAGAAGACTTTCCCCCAACAGTACCCAGCAGCAATCCCAGTGACTGTCTAGCTGTTGTTTGCTGTATGAGATTTGCCTTGATCTCTGTCCACTTACCCCACGTGGGAAACTTCCACCTTGCAATATATCAAGGCACTGGAAGCCCCAAGGGAGCTCCTTTTTTTTTTTAAGAGAGAGGGACAGTGAGAGAGAGAGAGAGAGAGAAACAATTTTATTTAGTTCTTCATGTGGCTTTCGCTGCTCTGAGACCTCGTTGTGTACGTGGTGCTGGGGTTTGAACTCACTCACTCCCTCATACCAGGCAAGAGCCCTAACCGCTGAGCCACCACTCCAGCCCCAGGGAGCACCCTTTTTCACTACAATAAAGAACATTTTAAATTGAAATATTGTAAAAAATCCAGCATTTTTGACCTACTGTCCTGTGGCAAAGGTTATTTGGGAACAGGATAAAGAAAAAATTGTAAAAGTCCTAAACTGCTCAAGGAAAAATGCACATATTTTCCATTCCATCCTCCTCAGCATCTGCTACCCAAAAATTTGCTTGTAAATGAGATTCTTTTCTTCCACCCTCAATGGCAAAGTGACTTCATTCACGAATGTGTAGATTTCAGGCGAGGGTTGAAGTTCTGTGATTCACAACCTACAGGCACTTTGCTTTCTGAGTTGTGTTCTTGCAGAAAAATAGTTGTTGACTATGAAAAAATGAAGAAGGGGCACACACATTTCTGGGTGTTCGGCTTTGTCTGTGTAATAAGAAGATGTGGTGACTTTAAGCCACATCATCAGATTCTGCTCCTTTGTAAACTGACAGCCCTCCAGGGCCCCCTTTAGTCTTCACCGTGCCATTGACATTGGGACGATTCTTGGGGATCGACCACCTTTGGAATGAAGCTTCATGCATCTTTATTCTCTCCTGACTCCCATCCAGCTCATCCCTTCATGTTACCTTCAAGGTCTTCAAAGCATTGTGATTTTGTCATATAGCAGAAGTGTCTGTCCTTGGCCCTTCAGCAAATGCTGCTTTCATTATTTGGATGAGATTGCATAGTCATGGGCCACATGGGCTGATTTCTCACCATCTGGGAAATATCTGTGGGCATTTGCCTGTGGAAATAATATTTCATTTCAATACTTTGTTTAGTATTCTTATCTAAATCTGTACATTGCTCTCCTTCAGTCTCAGAATCAGGGATAACATGAAGAGATAGGATTCATGAACCTTTGAAGCAGGAGCTTTCAGCCTATATGAATTCTCCAGCTATTTCTTACAGGGTATTGCACCCCTTAAATTGATTGGCTTTGAGCTTTCTCCTCGGTGGCTCTGCATACTGCCCACTCCTAGCTGACTTAAGAATTCTTTATTCTCTGTCCCATCTCACTTGTAACTATGTGGTTTCTTGCAAATTCTGCAGTTTTAAAGAACAGAAATTTGTCTGTGGCTGTGTCTACCTAAGGAAATGAGCACTCTGTGGCTTGGATTGATGCCAAATGTGTTTGATAATTAATTGTGTGACTTTAGACAAGTAATTTGCCCTGCTAGTGTTTCAGTTCCCTTTTATAAAATAAGATGAGACCCAGAATGACCTCTACTTATTTGTTCAAGTGATTCATTCAAGTAATAAGTATCAAGAACCTACCATATCTCCAACACTGCCCTAGGAACTGAATATATAAGAGATGGAAAGACAACAGCACCACTCTTGGGCATCTTAAAATGTCGAGGTACAGACTTACACGTTTATATCCATTTATCTCTTTTGATCTATCATAATTTAATGCAGTCATGCACCACATAACCGTGTTTTGGTCAAGACGGATTGTGTATACATCAGTAGTCCCATAAGATTATAATGGATTTCAATTGCATAGTGACATTGCAGCCACTGCAAGAAAGCAGCACAACGCATTTCTCATGTTTGTGGTGAGGCTAGAGGAAACCTATCTATTGCACTGCTAGGGGTATAAAAGAATAGCACATGCAATCATACACAGCACAGAAATTTATACTTGATAATGATGATAAACAACTATCTTACTGGTTTTTGCATTAACTATAATTTTTATCATTACTTTAGAGTGTACATCTACTTATAAAAAATTTACTCTAAAGGAGTATGCCATGTAGTGCCAGCAGAAGCCTCATACATCTTGTATTTAACTCTTCCCTTGATGGTGTCAAGAGGCCACCTTGGGTGATTGACCTTTACCACTAGGTGTGTGTAAAAGCATTCTATGATATTCATGAAATGATGCTCATTGCTCTCTCTTGCTCCAATCATCATGAGACATACAACTGCAAATGAACTACACCCATTTTATAATGGAAAGCATAAGCACATTATTTATAAATCAGTGTGATAATAGCACAGATACATACATAAGCACAATATGGGTAGAGTTAGCTCTTGTGTAGGTCTCGAAGTATGAACAAAGTCTTGATGGGATTCAAAGTTCAGATGTTTGGGGATATAGGAAGTTTGGAACAGCCCAGGTAGAGCGGGTGGTGGGAGATAGCAGGACAGCTGATACACAAAAACAGGATTTATAGAGCTGGGTGTACTGTGGCGGGCAGCACCTGGGGGCCACGCCATGCAGGCAGCTTTAAGATGGCGGCTGGCCAAGCCAAGTCAGCTGACCTCGTGCTGTTCCTGGTTCGTATGCTTGCAATATCTGATCACCTAGAGATAACCAATAGGAGCTGGCAGCAGAGTTTTCTTCCTCGTAGCAACAACCTGCTGATTGGGTTACCTTCGCTATATAAGCGGTACAACTTCTTGAATAAAGTATGTGCGCGCGAACGAGCTCTGCAAGCAACCAGAGTGTGCGTGTCGTTATTGCCACCTCGCTGGTCGAGCGGGACAGTGTACCATGCTCAGCATTTTAGAAAACCATCCTATCAGTCTTTATACATGAGCACTTATATACGCCCACATTCTTCTATTTCAGTTTTGTTCTATTAATAACCTGAGACCATTTATCCTTCTGTGGTTCATTTTAAAATAAAAACTTTTTAACAATTGAACTAACAGTTGTGATGATGCTGCAAATGTTGAGTTGTGAAAAATAACTAATCTCAGACAGAGAAATGTATCTGCCTAGCTTCAGCTTGAGCAGCAGTGTAATCCTGGAAGACAAACCAGGAAAGACGATCGCAATCCCAGTCCAGTGAGATTAACCACTGACCACAGGGGTGATTTATGAGTCATTTCCTTGTTCCTCTGGAATCATTTTGTCTTTAATAATGCACTCTGTATTTCTGGCTGGAGAACATACTCAGGAATTCTTCCTGTTTAGCACCTTGAAGGTGAGGAATAGAGACATACAACTTTTACCCCAGTTCTCCCAGACCACACGTTACTGGGAATCTGCCCCTCTCATAAATTGATTCTGCTATTGCCCAAAGCTGCCTGACTGTATCCATTTGGTTTTCTTTCTCCCTCTTTCAATATTAAGTCTGTTTAGCTCTGAAAACAGTGCTTCCAGTCCGGGTCGGCTCCCTCTGCTGGCCAGATGTCACCTCACCACAGTAAAATGAGGCTACTTCAGGCTATCACCCACACCAAGAATATCATATTATTTCTTTTAATTCTTGGCAATGCACTGTTGGAATTAAAAAAAAAAGTCACTTAAAATCCAATGGCTCTTCCTTTAGAAGATTATAATAATTTTAAAGCACTGCAGATTAAATTTAGGCCCTCCACTGGGTCCCTGGCCTTGGTATTAATTAACAAAGCTTGAAACGAGCTGTGATTAATTGCAAGTCCAGGAGCGCAACACAGTTTGATGAATATGTTCAGATTTCAGGGAGAAAAACATTCAGACGGTTGCTTGAGGCAGGAGCCTCTGCAATAATAACCAGTTTGGTTTCAAAAATGTGTCTTTTCCACACAAATTGCAGAGTGTATCATCCCTGGAGTGAAGTCTGTTGATAATAGACCAGAAGTGGAGATCTGCAGCCATCTGCACAGCAAGGGCCGTGTAGAGCTTCCTTCCCTTCATTCCTCCCTTCCTTCTCCTTTCCTTCTTCTTAGCCCTCCCTTTCAAATAATCAGACTTAAAGAACAGATTAGATTTGGGTAGGAGGAGGAGCTAGGTATGAGATAAAGGATTTTGAAAGAATGCGTGATACATCAACAATTCAAAAGCACAGAGAAATTCACCCACAGATTTTTTTCCCCTTTGTCCTCAGAATCATTGTAGATATAGTTGTCCAGCAGAGTTCAAGGATCTTTGGGGGGTGGTCATAAAACTGAAGAGACAAGAGACCACAGTGGTATTTGCTCTAATATCTTGGTTTATAGTAGGGGAAACTGGGATGTATTGTGGTTGATCAGTGTATGTGCAATGTTAGAGGAAGGACAGGAAATGGATTCCTAGCCCAGTCAGAGGGACATGTGAAAGATGAACTTGAACTTCAAAGGTTTGAATTTGAGCTCTGGCTCCATTTCCATCTAGCAGCAGTATCAGCTGTGTGAGTGTCACATGCACCCCATGCTCAGGGCCCCACACTTCGTTCAATACTCTGATTGTTACCATCTTGAAATTCTTAGTTTGTTCTGTGCTTTTTGTTTTTAACCAGATACCTTTTAATTTTTAATTTGCAGGCCACCCTGAAAATTGTGTAGTCAGCCCTATCTAGAAGTCTAGAACCTTGAGCACATCACTCAACCTCTCAAAGCCTCAGTTTCTTCATCCATAAAATGGATAATAATTATAACTGCACAGGATGGAATAATTAAACAAGAGCAATTAGTAGGGAATGCTTTGTAATAGCACAATGCTATGTAAATAGAGAGCAAAAGTATTGGCTTTTCTGAGCTACAGTGGGTCTTAGATAGCAGTATTTTCCATGTGCTTTTCCTGGAAATTTATGGGGCTTCTTTATGCTTTGGCTCATGGTGCTGTCATCCCTGATTTAACTCCATGCTGTCAAATACAGAAATTCTGCACCCCCAAACATAGGGTTTGTTTCTCCTCCAAGAAGTGCAACTCTCAAGGGGAAAGGAGCAAGAGGAGACAGTGATGGTCAGAGAAAACTTTAAGACACAAGAAATAATTACACTAAGGGGCAAGGGTTTCAGGGAAAGCCACATTCAGAGTGATTTAAGGGCAGCAGTTAATAGCAATTTTTCTGCTAGGTGCTCAGGCATGAAGGTCAAAAAAGACAAACCTCTGGTTATAGCTTATATTTATCCAAGCATATTTTGAGTTAGACAGAAAAGGGTGGAGGTGAATAAGCTTGTTTTGAATACTTTGGGGCTCTTCTTTATTTTTTTCTCCCACAATAATGAGGGCCCCTGGGTGAGAAGTGAGAATGAGCTCTTAGGGGTGTGGGACTGAGAAGCTTTACAGGGCAATAATGATACTGGAGGCTGGAGGCCAGCTCTTGGGCACATGGGCGGCTGAATGTCTGACAGCACAGATAAGGGGCACGCTGGGATGGAGAAGAGGGTGTGAATGACAGAGAAACATTTCAGAAAGACAAGGCAGGGCTTCTATTTGTTAATACATTTCAGTACCAGCAGGGCAGCCAGTGAGGACTTCACCGAACAATGCATCAGCGGAATCTGTTAGCAGCCGTACTAACTGTTGATATTAGACCAGTGACAAGGATGAGAGAGAAATATTTCAAGATTCGTTTGAAAACTATGTTCCAATTGTGCTCATTTGTGAGACTCCTTTAATTTTTTGGTTATTCTGCCCTCTACACACACACACACACACACACACACACACTGTAATCTTATGCCCACTGCTGTTTTTTGCAGTTGCTACCAAAAGACCCGACAGAAACAATTTTAAGGAGGAAAAAGTTATTAGAGGGTCTCATGGTTTTAGAGGTCTCAGTCCATAGAAGGCCAACTCCATTCATCAGGGTCCGAGGTTAGGCAGGACATCATGGTGGAAGATTGTGGTAGAGAAAAGCAGTTCAGGACATGTCACCAGGAAGCAGAGAGAGACAATTCCACTCCAGAGACAAAATATATACCCCAAAAGCATTCCCTCAATGACCTCCTTTTCCAGCCTCACGTTACCTGCTCACAGTTACTGCCAAGTTAACCCCTATTAGAGGATCAATGCACTGATTAGGCTCAAATTCTCATAACCCAATCATTTTATCTCTAAATTTTCTTCCATTATCTCACAATTAAACTTTTGGGGGACACTTCATATCTAACCCATGACACACACCCTCTCTTTGTAGAAAATTCAGTGGCTTTACAGCTTGAATTTTTACCTTTTGATGGTGGTGTCTGAATCCCTGATCTTCCAATCTCCCATATTTGTGTAGCCTGCTCCTCTCTTTAGGGCTCCTTAAATACCAGAAAAAAGTGAAGTGGAAATGTGAGTACAAGATCAAAAGAATAGAATAAGAAGGATCAGGGTAGGGTGGATGGGCAGGTCTATTCAAAATAGGATTTTGTGAAAAATGTGGAAGTAATGGAGAACAGGAAAGGAAATGAAAAGTAATTCCACATGAAGAAAGCATTTTTTTCTGTCTCTCTCTCTCGTTTCAAAGATGGCTGTATTCAGCACCTTCAATATTGTTGAAGTGAAAGGCATCGGTGAGGAAGAAAGCCATGATTCTGAGAAACAGAGACTGCAGTGAGTCCCTTAGCAAGGTCCTGCAAGTGCCTGCAACTCCTGCATTAGTAGCACCAGTGATGTGTGTCTGTCATCTCTCCAATTCATTTAACATACCCAGCCTAGTAAGGGCAAGGATGAAAGGGTTCTGTGTCCAAGGGGAGCCTGCTCTTCAAAAACACCTAGCGACAAACAGTCCTAGGAGGATGGCCACAGGGAAATGGAGACAGGATTGCATTATTCTGATCTATGTTCTCCTGTTAATCGGGTTCCTTTGCAACCACAGGAGACTTTCAGAGGGAAAGAAATATCAGCTTCTTTTTCACTTTACATATGGAGCATAGTCTTTGAGATCTCATTCTGTATTCCTTGTGTATCCTTAAAGAAATACCCCAGAGATCTGACCAGTTTCCGGAAGGGGTGGGGCTCAGCATCCTCCAGGCGCTGGAGGAGAAGGAAGAGCAAACTCTTTCCTGATCTGAGAAAGAAAACACGTCTCATCTTTTTATTCTGACACCTATGAAAAATCCCAGGTCCAGATGGCACAGCAGATTAATTTTCTTGTCTTGATCGTTTCTCAGTCTATCTCTACCAAGAGGGTTGCTGGTGATCTGGACTTCCACAAAGATGCTCTACACAAAACCCATCTAAGGGGGATGTGGGAATTTAAAGCTTGTTTCTGTGTTTGGGTGATAACCCAGTAACTAGATCTAACTTTAATTTCAAGGATGACAATTTTATAAGTCCAGAGATTTCTGGGGCAACTATTTCTGGAAAATGAACATGCTTACCAGTAAGCCACTCTTGGTAAGTGTGCTGTCATGATGAGCGTGTATAGACACAATAAGCTCCTCCCAGCTTTTGCACCTGGAATGAGAGCTCAATCACATTTCCATATTAGTCAAGGAAGTAACAGAAAACAGAAGTTTTCAGAAGGAATTTGAGCCATGCCCACTTCTAAAGTTTTGCATCTTATTGTTGTTGTTGATATTATAATTTGGTTCTCCATGTTCCCAGCTATGATTCTATTGGGCCCAAGTTTGGATGATTATTTGGGTAGAGAAAAAGGAGACCTTGAAGCAAATGATCCCCAGCCTAGAGATTCATAAAAAATAATTAGAAAATCTATGAACTATAGTTACTATTTATAAACAGAAAGATGCATATTTGGGAAAGAAGCTAACATTAACTGAAATATCTACATCTTTCCTTTCTCTTGGAATTAAATCAGCCCCATGTGACTTTGAGGTTCTCTAAAAATGATCAAGAACTGTGATTGGCTTTGATGTCCCTGTCTCTTTTTCTGTAGTACTTTGTTCTTCTAACATTACAATGTTTTTTTTAATGGTGTTTATAGTATTTTGTTGATCTCCACACTGTAGATTGAAAACTCCACGAAAATAAGGGATTTTTAAAATACTTTGTTCAATCTTGGAATCCAGCTTCTGGAACAGTGTATGGAGTGAAATTATTTATTATGTAAAATAATGAATGAATGGGTTAATTATAGAAAGTTTCAATTGCAGTCAGTGGTTTCTCTAGAGTTCCTGCTCTTCTTCCATACCTTGCTGTCATCAGAATAGACACACAGATTTTAGGGATTCTCAAAGTCTCCCTATTTGCCTAGATTAACTGTGCTGGATGAACCTGTCCAACGAGGCTACCAACAGCAACAGTAGAATGTCAGTGAAAGGGCCAGGCTGGGCAATTTCTGCTCTTCCTGACTATCTGGGTGGTACTGCTGGGTAAGGCATATATGTCCCTAGAAACTTGTTTCTACATCTATAATGAGTTATAATGATACTAACTTCATTAGGTCTTTGAAAAACTAAAACAAAATAATGTATGCAACAAACATCTAATCTTGCTGTTTGTCTCATAATAAGCATTCAACAAATGTTAATTCCTTTCTTCTTACTTTGATGAGTGATAAAACCAAGAGGTGAACAAGTTGTAAAGCAATATATTTTCACAGCAACAGTTCCTGGGGGATAAGTATTATTTCTTTTTTGAATTACTGACAGTTTCTTCTTACTGAGTAGTTGAAGAAATTATATCAATAAAAATTATTTTTCAGGCCATTAAGCTATCTTATCAGAGACAACTAAACATTATTTGATTAATACATTATTTTACATAGTACATGTTATACATCACATTACATACCATGGTGTATGGTATTCCTCCCTTCAACTAGATTATAAAAACTACCTGTGTCTCTCATGGCACCTTATGTGCGTCACGTACAAGTGTTTGATATTTGTTGTTCACAGTGGTGAACACTCCACTGTTTTGCTAATTTTTGCATGGAGTGCTCTACAGAGGAAAACTCCTCTGCATTCCATGGCCTTCAGCCCATTACTATCCTGCCCCATATGGGGATTCTGGGAGCAGTTTATGCACTGAAGAGGGAGCCTGCTCTTCTGCACCTCTGCAATGCCTGGTCCCGAGACCCACTGGTACCATATTTATAGAGAAGCTCACTGGGAGTTGGTGCCAAAGGACTGTCAGTGTATCTGGGCATTTTCCCAAATCTTAAGCACAACTGGAAAAACATAGGCTCTTCTGGGGATACAATTGACTAGATGACATTAAGCAAACTGCTTGGGAGTTGATGACTAAATGAGGCCTCAGAGATCCCACCCAGGCATAAAAAGAGAACTCAGGAAAGGAAGAGCTTTGGTCTAAACTAGATTTTCTTAGGTATTGCTTGAGTCTCATTTTCAAAAAAATCATCCAGAGAGCTCTTAAAATACAGATTTATAGGTCCAGATCTAGGATTGCTGAATCAAATTTCTGCAAATAAATAAAATTATTTAAAAATAAGTATTTTAAAATAGCTAAAAGAAAAGATGGGGCATATTCTCACCTAAACACCCTGGCTTGATTATTGCATAAAATATACATGGATTAAAACATCACAATGTGCACACTTATTGTGTAAGTATTAAAAAAACAAACCAACAACATGCCCTAAAGATTTCCATATGGTTAATCCAGTTGATTAACATCCAGTCCATTAAAGTCTCTCACTTAAGTCTCTACCTATTGTACTCTAGCTCTGTTAAAGCACCAGAGTGTCCTGTAGAACTGTTTCCTCCAGATGCGCATTATATCCTTAATCAGATGAAAACTCTGTGCCTCTGCAGTCTGTCCCTCTCTGCAGAACGCCTTTTTCTCTCTAGTTGGAGAACTCACATTTATTATCGTAGGTCTCTGCTTGTCTCTAATCTCTTATGTGAAGCCTTTCTCTCTTGCTGCCCTGCAGAGAACAAATGAATCTATCCGCCACATTTTCATTTGTATTTCTCTCCATTTCTGCACTTTTCAAAATATTTGCAATTATTTGTTTGCCTGTGTTTTTCCTCGCTGAGCTCTTCAAAGGGAGAGAAGGCATCGTTTTCATTCTTACATCTCCTCCGACGTCCAGCACAATGGTCAGCATCAATACTTATGATTTAAGTGGAAGGACTAATGAATGAATGAGTTCTTGGGTGAATTTTTTTATTAATTAGGAGAATAATTGCTTTTCCCAGGAGGAAAGAGCTCCAAGAAAAGCAAGGGACTGGCAGTCACACCGTGGCTTTCTCATGGCTGCTCTTGTCTTCAACCACCCACGCACAGACAGAGTACTGCACTGTAGGCAAAGAGAAAAACGAGGGTCAAAAGAAGTTGGGCTAATCCAAAATCAGAAAATCTGCCTTCTGTCTCTGAGCTAGAGCCGGTTACCTGGGGAACCAGATTTATCTCTGTGTCCTCAATACAGTACATCTCTATGAGGGCACTTTTAATAACCAAGTGATGTGTAATTGCCTGTATAAATTATGTATCTCTTGTCCAGCTCTGGCACACTGAGTGAATTATGGACAAAACCTCCTCTTAAGGTTGCTATGTGGCTGCTGTGATGCAATTGTAGGGTCCTTCAGAGAGTTCTAAAGGGGTTCAATTCACTTATTTCAGGGTGTTTTGAAGGGAGATAGAAAAGGGAAAAGAGTCACTGTAATGTTTAAACTCACATAACAGAGAAGCAGAGATATAGAATTGTTGAACTTGAGCCCTAGGAACATTTTAGAGGTTGCCAAATCCGAATTCCTAATTAATGGTTTAATCACCTAAATAAAAGCTATGTAAGGGAGTGTTTGGCCTCTGCTTGAATATCTCCACTGGTATGAGATGGTGTCGTGGAGTGGAAGAAGCAAGGTCATTGCCGGTAGACAAACTAGAGGTTAATTACTATGTGAGCTGGACAAGAGAGACAGTCTTCCCTGGGCCTCTGTTTCTTCAAGAAAGGAGAAGGACAATGCTTATCTCATTGAGTTACCATGATTATTAAATGAAAAAAAGCATAAAATCAGAATAATATTTTGAAAATATTTAATTTGTGCTAATTCTTACCTTCCTCTCCCTCCCAAACATATATCTCATTCCCCTCCAGCCCCTCTGTCTTTGGGATCCTTGGGAATGATGAGGTGGGAGTCACCTCTGAAGGGGCAAGACAGGACACAGAAGTCACCTCCATCAAGGCAGGAAGGAAGGACACTTCCTTCTCCATTTCAGGGTGTTTGACTTAAACTCCAGGCGAGATGAAGAATGGTGTCATCAGTATTAAGAGGAGAAGTGGGCCTGGTCAATAACAGTGGCCTCACAGTTCTGGACTGAGTCAGGGGTCGGGGGGTCATAAAATCAGTAGTAGGACTCTGTTTTACAAATGAGTAGGCCAAAGCTAGGGTGGGATAAGTAACACCATCAAGGTTAAACAACCCAATGCTAGGTCTGGATGGCTCCAGTGCCTTGGATGGATCTTTCTATACCGAAGAGCTCCATAACGAGTTCCTGCATGCGTAGAGGGACATCAGAAAAGGAGGCAGGCACTCTATGTCAAATTCTCCATCCTTCTCTTCTCCCAAAAATGTGGAGCAAGTTTTCTTGACAGGAAACTTGTTTAATTAATCTCTTGGTGAGTAACACTATGCTAAATGGCATAGAAGGAAAGTTCCTTAAATACCCCCCATGCTCTTCAAACACTCAGAAATAACTAGTGCCACAGACACTGGTGGGTACAGATTATGCAGGAACTAAAAAAAGACCAAACAACCTTGAATTGAGGATATCCAACTGTGAATTAGAAATGCATTTATCAAATGTAACCTTGTGTAATAAGAGTGAGGGTGAGTGTGTATCAGGGAAGTAGTGGAGAGTGTAAGGGCAAAGGATAGTGCAGACACAAAGAGCATGGGCTTTGGAAACAGTTTTGGATTGAGAATCACTTGCTAGCTGTTGGACTTTGGGGGCCTTACATTATCTTAACTGAACCTCAGTTTCCTTGTGTATGAACAGGATTTTTAGGACTCCCTGATTCATGTTATAGATTAAACGAGAACTAGTCTAAGCTTTTGCACAGCGTAAATCCCAGAAATTACTGAATATTATTGTTATCATTCCACCTATTGTTATTTCTTAGACTTTTGAGGACTTTGCAAAGGCAATCAGCTCTTCATTGATCCATGAGGTAGGTGAAGTTCAAGGGGAGCCTGTATTTCTTCTAAGTTTTTCCCAGGACAAGCAGATGTAGAAGTATCTCCATAGACTTTACACACAGACTCGGTTCCTAGGTGTCTAGCAAGGTGGCCCACATCGGCACAGTCCAGCCAGTGCCCAAGTCTGATTCTATGGGAGGCACTTAATCATATGGGTAGGGAGGATATGTACAGTTCTTCCAGCTCTTCAGATCTATCTCCTTACACTCCTTCATCTCCACAGGAATGAGGACCATTACATTTTCTCTTCATGGTGCTCTACTTTGTTTGAAATAATGTTAGAATAACTTTCTCACTTACTTCTACTCTATTCAAGCAGAGCTCCTAATATAAGATAGCAAGAATTAGCAATAGGGCTAATTTGCTATGTCATGTTTCAATATACTAATCTCATTTTATACCTAGTTAAATTGAGAGCAAACTGAATTCAGTTTCACCTTAGTTATAGTCATTCTAACTCAGATATTCCTGATTTATCCTAATTATAAAAGTTTTTAATATAAATAAACAGATAATGCCATGAACTCTCCTATCCTTTCACGCATCCTGTTGAAAGTGTCTTACTTCTTGAATGACCCTAACAGGTGCACCATTGCCTGAGGAATCCTTTCCACAGTGCTGTTTTTTGTAAGACCTTTCATTTTCTTGGTGACTTGCTGATACCTTGGCTCTAAATCTTAGTGCTCTGGACACAGTGAGGATCCTCTGAAATTGTGAGTTCAGGTACTTGAGTAACAAGTATCTAGGTGGTTGGAAGGGTCCCTATAAAACTGAATTCAGATCAGTAGGGATATGGGATTGCAAAACCACTTAGGGCAATATGA
The DNA here is from genome assembly GCA_004027875.1 of Aplodontia rufa. Lineage (NCBI taxonomy): Eukaryota > Metazoa > Chordata > Mammalia > Rodentia > Aplodontiidae > Aplodontia > Aplodontia rufa. The sequence goes on from PVKS010000261.1 coordinate 206,202, forward strand.
CAGTTGACCAGGGATTTCCTGACCCTGTTTCTGAATTAATTAATTGTGATACTGTGCCATTTCTTGGCTCCTAAGGTCCTTAAGAGCTGAAATCTAGTAATACCACAAAAGCTAGTTAGAATTTTTTTCCATTGCCCTGAAAATGTCTGAATGGATATTTATGAATATTAATAGCTTATTTTAATTGAATCCCTATTATTTGCAGAAATTTTGCATATAGTATCCCTAATTCTCATAAAAATTCACTCAAGCAAGTCTTATTAGTCCCATTTTGTGGACAAAGAAACCAAATCCCATAAATATTAATACAAATCTCCTGCAGTTGCATATCTGATAAGCCACAGAGTTAGAATTCAAACCTAGGAGCTCTGCTGATCGCTCAGTTTTTCAACTTGGCCCAGATTTCCATAAAGCAGCATCTGCTGAAGAAATTAAAGTTCCCTGCGCTCTAAGAGAGGAGTCTCCTGGCTGCCTGTGAGCTCCAGTGCTGGCTGTGAGTGGCTGGTAGAACATGCAGCTGGAAGCTGCAGGATGGTTTCAGAACAGCTCCTGTTGCAGCTGATAGTAGCTCACCTCCACAGCGCTATCCAGTTCCCAAGGGCTGCTTCTTCTGGCAGGTGATCTGTGCGGCACCACCACCTTAGCTGGCTTCAGAACGTGGAAGGTATCCAGCCTTGAGGAGGGAAGGGCGAAGTGTTTTAGTACAGGGTTGGCCAACATTTTCTGTACAACACCAGGTAGTAAACAGTTTAGACTTTATGGGCTCTATTGTCTCTGTCGCAAGTACTCAAGTCTGATTTTAGAGAGACCAGGTATAGGCAAGGTAGGTTTGGCTGTGTTACGATAAAACTCTACTTGTAGACATTGCAATTCGACTGTCATGAAATTTTTATGTGTTATGAATAATCATTCTTTTCATTTTCCCTATTTTAAGTATAAAATTTATTCTCAACCCCTGTTTTACAGAATTAAGTCATTTTACCTTCTAAATTATACTGACACTTAATTTTTGAGTGGCTTTTATATAGCATAGACTATGCTGCATATTTGCAATTTTCTAGAATAAGATCTTTGAAACTTAATTGCAAAATAAGTCCACTATATCAAAGTACATACCCAATGTATGTAAAAGATGTAGCTCACAATATTAAAATGAACAAATGTGTAGCAAACAATGTCTTAAAAAAGAATGCTTTTGTGGCTGTCATTCTTCCCTCCATGCCTTATTCTCTCTTCAAAAAGAGGCAAATTTTGTTTCTAAGTTTTTGTTTAATAATTTTAATTACAAAACTAATGTGTATGTTTATTTCTTGAACAGAGAAATAAAATAAAAATGGAAAATCACCACCACCTTTCTTCTTGTGCTTCTTTATGAGCATAATCCCATTCTCCTGGAGTGATTTTTTTCCTGCTCTCTTTTAGAATTCTATTCTCTCTATGTATGCAACCCTTCAAAAGTTATATAATCATATGATGTACAAAAGCAAGCCATATATATGTATATGTACATATATTTGTATGGGTAGGCTAGGTTTGGGTGTGTTACAATAAAACTTTATTTGTAGACATATGTGTCTTGCCTTTGTGCACTGTGTGATTGGAATGTGTGTATTATTTTGAGACTGGCTTCTCTTATGGCGTTCATGGTATCCTAAGAGAATGTGTGTCTTTTACTGTGGTTTAGTGGTATTTTATAATGCTTCTAATTTGCATTTTTCCACTGATTAATGAGAGTCAGCACTTTTCATATGCTTGTTAATCATCTGGATTCCTGCTTTTTGTGAAGTGCCAATGGGGGTATTTTGTGTCACTGTATAATTTGTTTCTTTCCCTTATTTTGTATATGTGCTATGTCAGTTGTATAAGTTACAATGAGATTCTCCTATATTCCCCACTTTCTTTATGGAAATTTTTTTAGAGAGAGAGAGGGACAGTGTGTGTGTGTGTGTGTGTGTGTGTGTGTGAGAGAGAGAGAGAGAGAGAGGGAGAGAGTCAATTTTATTTGGTTTTTCATGTGACTTTCATTGCTCTGACATCTCATTGTGTGTGCAGTACTGGAGTTCAAAACCAGGTCCTTACATATTCCAGGTAAGCACCATAACCTCTGATGCTCAACTCCAGTCCCATCTTTATGGTATTTTTGATGAGCAGAAGCTTTTAATATAATGTAGTTTCTCATTGTGCTATTTCTTTTTTAATCAATAAATTCCATCTTGAGACAATGAAGAGTTTTTCCTACATTAATTTTTAGAACAATAGTGATTTTAAATTTTGAATGAAATTATTTAATCCACCTGCAAATAATTTTTTCTGTTACTTGAAGTAGTACTTTAATTTCTTTCTCTTCTCTCCTTCCTTCCTTATATGAGAATATCCAATTGTTTTAGAAATATTGATTAAAAAGTATATCCTTTCTTACTGATCTAAAATGCCACAAAAGTGAGAAATGTCAGCAACTATCTGTTTTTGCCCAGATCACTTTCTGGGCATTCTCTTCTGTCTCATTGGTCCATTTGTGGACTGCTGCACCAGTACCAAGCTATCTTAATTAGTAAATCTAAAACAAAAATGTAGTAGAGCTGTGTGTAATACATTGGGAGGAAGAAAAGACATCAAAAAATAAGGATTGAAAATAATACCTCCTTCAAATATTGATTATGAACAAGGAAAATTTCTCCATTTACTTATGTCTACTTAAAAACTCCTTAGTGAAGTTTTATAATTTTGTTAATAGTATTTTCGATATAATTTCATCCACATAGCTTTATACCTACTTCACATAATTTTACACTTTGTTCCAATCCAGTTAAAATTTCATGTTCAAACTCACTCTTATGTAAGGATACAATGAATTTCTTCATACTAATTTTGTATTTAGCAATTTTGTTTTGCCTTCTTAAAATACTGTTTCTATAAATAATTAGGTATTTTCTATGTACACATTCATTTCATTTGCAGTGAATAAAATGAGAGATGTTCTTCCTTACTCATGCTTTATATGATTTTAATGTCATACCTATGATTGGCTACACCTCCAATAGAATGTCTCTCAGAAGTAGTGATAGTGATAATTATTAACTTTTTTCCTGATATCAAAGTGGGAGACTTCTAAGATTACTCAGTGATCCCTGACTCTCAGAATTCAGACACTTGTATAATCTCCTGGCCTTCAGTGTAGACTAGACCTAGTGACCGGCTTCTAACCAATGTGATTTGCCAAATTTGATGGAATGCATCTTCCATAATTATGCCATAAAGAGTGTGATTCTCTGTTGCTCCTTATTGAGATATAACTCATATGGAATGAAGTTTATCCTTTTAAAGTGCACACTTCAATGATTTTAGTATATTGATAGAGTCTACAATCATCACCACAGTCTATTTATAAATCTTTTTCATCCCCTCCAAAAGAAACTCTGTACCTAATAGGAGTAATTACACATATACTTCCACCTGCAACCAGTCCTAGGCAACTACTAATCTATTTTTGTTTCTGTAATTTGACCATGGAGGCATATATAAATAGAATCATAGACTATGTGGTGTTTTGTGACTAGTTTATTCCAATTAGCATAATGTTTTCAAGGTTCATTCATGTTGTAACATGTATCAGTATTTCATTTGTTTATATTGAACAATATCCAGTTGTTACTGCTGTATTACTTTAGGGTTATATATTCATGAGTAAATGGACATAAGGGAAAAGTAGGTTTGCCCTGCTTTGGTAATTATGAATAAATCTGCTGCAAACATTTGTGTGCATACTTTCTTTGGTATGTGTATTTTACTTTTCTTGGGTATATAATTAAGAGTGAAGTATATGGGACATATATTAACTCTGGGCTTAACATTTTGAAAACCTGCCAAACAAGTAGCTTTACCACTTTACATTCCCACTATCAATATATGAGGATCTAATATTTCCACATCTTTATAAACCTTTGGTTTTTGCCTGCATTTTAATTAAGCCTTCCCAATGTGGTTGAAGTAGAATCTCCTTGAGGTTTTTAAATTTGCATTCTCCTAAGGACTGATATTTTTGTGCCTAGTTTCATGTGCTTTTTGGCCATTTGCTTATCTTCTTGAAGAAATGGCTATGCAAATCATGCACATATTTTGAAATGAGACTGTTTTGGCTTTGTATTGTTGAGTTGTAACCACTGTTTACATATTTTGGACATAGTCCCTTATCAGCCATGTAATTTATAAATATTTTCTACAATTCTCTGGGTTGTCATTTTCTTTATACCTTTAGTCCTTAAGCTTTTTAAAATGCATTTTGTGTTAACTTTTGTGTATATTACGACTTAGGGGTCCATCTCCATTTTCTGTGTGTGGATACACCTTTGATTGAAGAGACTATTCTTTTCATATCAAATTATTTTGCACTGTTGTGAAAATCTATTTACCACACGAATAAGGATATAGTTCCGTTTTATCCATTCTGTTTTATTGAGGCATATGTCTATCCTTGTGCTAGTTGCTGTCACACTGATCACTGTAGCTTTATCAAAAATACTGAAATTTAGGAGTATGAATCTTTCACTTGGGTCTTTTCCAAGATTGTTTTGGATATACTGGGTCCTTACATTTTATGTATATTTTAGGATTACCTTCCAATTTCTGTAAAGAACCAGGAGGGATTTAACCAACATTACTTTAAATCCATTGATTAATTTGGCGATTATTATTTTAACAATATTATGTCTTCTAGTCTATAAACACAGGATATCTTCTTATTTATTTAGGTCTTTCTTAAACTCAAGAATGTTTTATAGTTTTCAGACTTTAGTTTCTTTTATTATATTTACATATTTTACTCCTCAAAATGATTTTAATGGATTATTTCTTAAATTTGTTTTCAGAATGTTCACTTTTAGTTTCAAGCAAAGTAACTGATTTAATGCAGTCATCATTTGACCAATCTGTATCACTCATTGGTATGTATCCAAAGGATTTAAAATCAGCATACTATATTGACACAGCCACATCAATGTTTATATCAGCACAATCCACAATATGCTATGGTGCCAACCTAGGTTCCCTTCAACCTAGGTATCCAGATGACTGCATTAAAGAAAATGTGATATATATTTATGTATATCACATTTTCATATTTATGTATGCATACACACACACACATATATATGTATATACATATATATATATATAAACACATATAGTGGAGTATAACTCAATCATGATAAAGAATGACTTATGACTGTATGGCATTTGCCAGTAAATGGATAGAACTGGAGATTTTCATGCTAAGTGAAATATGTGGAAAAGTCAAAGGTCGAATGTTCTCTCTGATGCAGAAGCTAATCCAAAATAGAGGGGATTGAACAAAGAAGAATACAAGAAAGGTATCAAATGAAAATGTAAGGATGGTAGGAGATATTTGAGAGGGAAAGACAGTGCATGTACATATATGAATACAACAGTGAATCTCACCATCATGTGCATCCACAAGGCAAGAATTTAAAAAAAAACTATAAGTAAATAGAAAGATCAGTAGAGAAAAGGGAAGGGAACAGGGGTGGGAGAAAGAAAAAAGAAGGAGAAGTATTGGGGACTGAATTAGAACAAATTATTTTCTACAATTTTATAATTATACCAAAATGAATTCTACTGCATGTGTAATTAAAAGAACCAATAAAAAAGAAACATAATAATAATTGATTTTTGTATATTAACATTGATTCCTGAACCTTAGTTAAGCTAGTCTTTAGTTCTAACATCATTTTTAGTGAACGCATTCAGATTTTTTGATGTATAAAATTGCATCATTTGAAAATAGTTTTTTTTTTCTTTAGAAACTGAAAGTTGATTGTTTTTCTTGTTTGCCTTGGTTAGAACTTTTGGCATGATTCTGATTAGAGAGGACAAATGTAAAATGAGGATTTTTTTTTTGAGACTAGTTTTTAGCTTATTTTAGTTAGTGTAGTTTTTCAAAGAGAAAGGGAAAACATTCAGGTTTTCAATACTGTTTGATATTAGCTTTGAGGTTTTCCTATATGCCCTTAAACAACTTGAAGTTCTTTTCCCTTCCTAGTTTGTTACATATTTTAATCATTAGTGTTGATTTCTCAAATGTTTTTCTGCATCTATTGAGTTAACCACATTGTTTTTGTTTATTATTTAATTATTGTGATATATTATATGAATTCATTTTGGATGTTAAACCAACCTTGCACTCCTGGGACAAATCTCTTACATAATATATATAATTTTTTCATATGCAGCAGGGTTTAGATTGCTAATATATTATTTAATATTTTCTTGATCATGCTCATAAGAGATATCATTTTATAATTTTTTTATGATGCCTTTGATTTCTATATCAGGATCATACAGACCTCAAAAGATATTTTGGTGAGTGTTTCTTATTGTTTTACTTTTTGGAAAAAGTTTTGGAAGTACTAGTTATATCTTTTTGAAAGTTCAGTAGAAACAGCAAGTGAACATATCCAGCCTTCTTTTTCTTCAAGGAGGATTTGAAAACAGTAATTTGATTTTGTTATATGTCATAGGTTGATAAAATTTTCTGGTTTTTCTTGAGTAAGTTTCAGTAATTACTGCCAATGGGATTTGTCCATTTTATCTAAGATATCCACTTTGTAGCAGACAATTACAATAATATTCATTTATCTGTGTGAATGTTTCTAATACTGTGTTTGCTGGTGATATTCCCTCTTCTGTTCTTAACTTTAATAATGAAGTCTTCTCCCTCTGTTTCCTTGGACAGTCTAAATAAATGTGTCAGTTTGTTCTTTTATTTTTTTCAGAGTCAACTTTGTCTTTAATTGCTTTTCTCTGATGTTTTTCCATTCTGTTTATTTCTACGGCAGTCGTTACCACATCCTTGTTATTTTGTACTTTGTATTTTGTTTGCTTTTCTTATTGAGCCTTCTAATGATATAAAGTTAGGTTATTGGTGATAATAGTTTCCTTTTTAACAAAGGAATTTACAACTATCAATTTGCTGGTAAATGCTACTCATTCCATGCATTTTTGGTAAGTTGTGATTTTGTATGTTGCTTGTTTTTTTAATCTCAAATTATTTTGTAATTATGCAATGTTCTTGATCATAGGTATATTTTAGCGTGTGTTTAATTTCTACGTATTCATGTATTTTTCAGGTATTTTAATATCAATTGCCAATTTAACCCATTTCATTCCATTGTGAGCAGAGAAAACATTTTCTACAATTTAAAACCTCTTAAATTTCTTGAGGCTTATTTTTTCACCTAGAAATAGTATAAGCTGGATAATGACCCATGTGCACTTCAAAAAGTCGTTCCTTCCATTACCAATAAATGGAAGGCTATGCAGATGTGTTTTCCATATAGCTTGTTTCTGTTGTTGTTCACTTTTTCTTTTTCCTTATTCCTCTTATTCCTAGCTCATCTAATCATTTTGAAATGGAAATATTGAAGTCTTCAATTATTAATGTGATATTGTCTGTTTCTCCCTTTTTTATTGTACCCGCTTTTGCCTCATTCATTTGGGGGCATTGTTGGTAAGTGCCTGTATTGATATAAGTTAACACTACTGAAGTATTGACTCTTTTATCATAAAAATGTCCAACTTGGCCTAAACATTTTTAGTAAGCAATTTATTTAGTCTGAAATCAGCCACTCCACTGGTTAGTTACTCTGTCTTCTGACTGTCACAGACATGATGAATTTTTTCCCATTGTTATACTTTTGCTCTGCCTATGTCTTTGAGTTCAAAGTGTTCACCGTGTATATAGTTGGATTATTTTCTTTTTTAAAAAAGAGGGGACAGTGAGATAGAAGCAGTTTTTATTTAATATTTCATGTGAATTTTATTCCTTGGACACTTTGTTGTGTACGTGGTGCTGGGGTTTGAACTCGTGTACTGGCACATGCAAGGAAAGTGCTGTAACTGCTGAGCCACCGCTCCAGCCCTGGATCTTGTTTTTTTTTTTTTAATCCATTTCCACTAAACTTGGGAATAAGACAAGGCTGCCCGCTCTCATCACTTTTATTCAATATAGTTCTGGAGACCCTAGTCAAATTGCCTTGCAATAAGGCAAGAGAAGGAAATCAAAGGGATAGGAATTGGAGGAGAAGAAGCCAAACTATCCCTTTTTGCTGCTGACATGATCCTATATCTGGAAGACCTAATAACTTCCACCAGAAAACTGCTTGAGCTTACAAATAGATTTAGCAAACTGGCAGGCTACAAGATCAAAATCCATAAATCAATAGCTTTTCTATACACTAACAATAATAGGGCAGAAGAAGAAATCAGGAAATCGACCCATTCATTGTATTCTCAAAAATTAATTAAATTAAATAGAATTTGGAATTAACCTAACAAGGGAAATAAAATACCTTTACAATGAAAATTATCAAACATTGAATAAAGAAACTGAAAAAGACCTAAAAAGATGAAAGTTGGAAAGACATTCCATGTTCTTGATTAGGCAGGATTAATATAATTAAAATGACCATTCTGCCAAAAACACTATAAAGATTCAATGCAATTCCCATTTACATACCAATGTCATTCTTTAAAGATATCAAAAAAGAAATTCTCAAATTCATTTGGAATAACAAGAAATCCAGAATAGCCAAAATATTACTAAGCAAGAAAGTTGAAATAGGTGTTTTCACAATACTGGATCTTAAATTATATTATAGAGCTGTAGTAATAAAAACAGCATGATATTGGTATCAAAATAGGCATGAAGAACAATGGAATAGAATAAAAGACTCTGAGACAAACCTACAAATGTTTAAACATCTAATATTTTGACAAAGTGGGTCTAAACAGAACATGGAAGAATGAAAGCCTATTCAACAAATGGTGGTGGACAAATTTGACAGCCACTTGCAGAATATTGAAATTAGATCCTGATCTCTCATCTTGCACAAAAATCAAATATAAATAGGTCAAGGAACTAGGAATTAAACCAGCTACCATACCACTGCTAGAAGAAAAATTAGGAGCAATACTCCAGCATATGGAAATAGGTACTGACTTTCTCAATAAGACTCCCAAAGGGAAAATTAAAATCAAGTATCAATGAGTGGGATGTCGTTAAACTAAAAAGCTTTTTCTCAGCCGAGGAATTGCTCAAAGCTGTCAAGACAGAACCCCTGCTTCTATAGGTTCTATGGGAGATAATCATGGCCTGTGATTCCTCTGACAGTGGATTCATATCCAAAATTTACAAAGAACTGAAAAAATTAATTAATATCAAACCACAAACAATCTAATCAATATATGGGCCAATGAGCTAAACATAAACTTTTCAACAGAGGAAACAGAATACATGAGAAAGTTTTCTAAATCACCAGTAATAAAAGAATTGTAAATCAAAAGTACATTAAGATTTCACTTCACTCCAGTCAGATTGGCAAAGATGAAGAATATAAGCAATATCAGATCCTGGAGTGGTTGTGGGGAGATAACTAGAACACTGTTGGTAGAACTGCAAACTTTGCAGCCATTTTGGGAAGCAGTATGGAGATTCAGTAAAAAATTAATGATGGGGCTGGAGTGGTGGCTCAGCTGTTATAGTGCTTGCCTTGCATGCCCAAGAATGCAGGTTCAAACCCCAGCATCACGTACACAATGAAGTGTTGGAGCAATGAAAGCCACACAAAAAACTAAATAAAATTGATTCTCTCTCTCCCTTACTGTCCCTCTCTCTTTAAAAAAAAATTAATGATGCATCCACATATGACTCAGCTATTCCTCTTCTGGATATTTTCCCAGAAGAGCTAGAATCAGCATATTACAGTGACACAGCAAAATCAATGCTCATGGCAACTCAATTTACAATAGCTAAATTATGGCATCAACCCAAATATCTGTAACTGGATGAATGGATCCGAAAGTTGTGATTGTGATATAATGATACAATATACACACACATATGTATTCATTATATGCATATTTATATTCATATATATATATACATATATATTCAAGTATATAGTCATTTATATCTATAATGGGGGGAATATAGAAGCATCAAGAGACTGGTGGGGGTGATTCCTGATTGGAATCAGGGGCATATCATATTGTTACCATATACGCATTTATGATTGTACAACAACACTACTCCTCAATAAAATTTTAAAGAATCCAATTTGATGATCTCAGTCTTTTGAATAACATTTAATTTTGCTGTTGATACAGTCTGATTTACCTCTGCCATTTTGCTTTTTGATTTCCACAGGTGTGATGTCTCTTTTTTTCCCCTTACCATCTGTATTGCCATCTTTTCTGTTAATTGGATATTTTCCAGAGCAACACTTTAAAACTTTAATTCCTTTAATGATTTGTAATATATATATGAGATGAATCACTAAGAAAATAATTCTGAAAAATAATTCTATATATATATTCTACCTATATATAGAATGCATGTTAAATTACCATAATTGATTTTAAGTTTATACTTAGTTCCAGTGATATATAATAATTATACTTCTACATAGCTCTACTCCTTTCTCCATGTTTTTGTTCTATTATATGCACATATGTATTTATTAAGTATAATATTTGTCTATAATTATAACTTTTTGCAATCTCCTGCCTTTTAAAAAGGTTGAACAAGAGAGAACAACTCTAAGTTAACACAGTTGGTCTGTCAACTTTTATCCTTTTAAACTTTTCTGATTCTCTTCTGTTTCTCCTGTGATCTCTTACACCAGCAAAACTTTGCTCCCTTTCATCTCTGTGCCATTATTACTGACATTGCATATATATGTACTATATGCCAGACAATACAGAATGATATGTTGAGTTTTAAATCAGTCAAAGGTAGAAAGGAGAAGAAAAGAGCAATTATATTGTTGCTAGTAATTATCTGCATAATTACATTTCCTGGAGCTTTTTGTTTTACTATGTGCATTTGAATTACTATCTGGGATCATTTTGTTTTCAGCTTGAAGAATTTTATTTCATATTTCTTGTAAGGTAGGTCTGGTATCAATGAATTATTTTAGTTTATAAGGTAGTGTCTTTATTTTTTATTTAATTTTTAGTTGACATATACAATGTATGATATTTATCCCCTCAGTCATTTATCATTCCTTTATGGTGAAAACATTAAATATCCTTTCCGTTTTTAAGTTTTTTAAAAGTTTTTAAAAAGGATATTTATTGAAATTTTTGCCAGGTTTAAATAATCACTCTAATTTTTAGCAAGAAATAAAATGAAATCTAGGTTCAACATATAGATACTGATTTATATGACATATATTCATTGCAAATGTACACTTGTAGAAACATGTATGTGATTGTGTAGTATATATATATAAACCATATGTGCAATGAAATATGAACTATTTGTATATCTAAATGCATTCTGAGAACAAAATAGAGAAAATACTTTTTTTTAAATTTCCAACTATTTCCCACAAATCCTGTAAAATTTACTTAAAAATCCTATAGTTCTCCTTAGCTTTTAAGAGCTATGTCTCCACTATCCATTTTACTTTTCCAATCCCAAATAGTCCATATTTTGCTTTTATAAAGGGTGTCTTCTGGTAGATCTAATTTTTTATTGGTTTTTTTTTGAGGCACACATGACATAACCATATGCAATAACATACTTATAAAATCAAAGAGTTTAATTTGTTCTAATTCAGTCCCCATTTTTTCCTTCCCCTCCCTTCCTCCCACCCCCTGTTCTTTTTAGATATACTTGGCAATAGGATACGCATTCGCATTTTTATAAAGGCATGCAATATAACTAACTTATCTAATTTAGTCTCCACTATTTCCCCTCCCTCTTATCTTGAAAATTTATACTCCAATAATCTAGAAAACCTTGAAGATATGGATGAATTCCTAGAGACATACAGACCACCCACAAAGAACCAGGAGTAAAACTTAAACAGATCAATTTCTAGAAATGAAATTGAAGCAGCTATCAAAACCCTTCTAACAATGGAAATCCAAGGACCAGATGGATTCTCAGCCAAGTTCTATCAAACCTTTACAAAAGAACTAATGCCAATCCTCCTCAAATTATTCCTTCAAGTAGAAATGGAGGAAACTCTGCAAACTCTTCATATGAAACCACTATCACCCTGATACTAAAATCAGACAAAGGCATGACAAGGAAAAAAAGCTTTAGACCAATATCTTTGAATGGCAGAGAAGGAAATATCCTTATCAAAATATTGTCAAACCACATAAAAATACATTAAAGAGATAACACACCATGAGCAAGTAGGATCCATCTCAGGGATACAAAGTTGGTTCAACATATGGAAATCAATAAACATAATTCACCACATAAGTAGACTTAAAAACAAGAACCACTTGATCATTTTAATAGATGCAGAAAAGCATTTGACAAAGAACAACACCCATTCATGTTAAAACTCCAGAAAAACTAGGGATAGAAGGAACTTACCTCAACATAGTAAACGCTGTATATGACAAACCCAAGGCCAACATTATTCCGAAAGTAGAAAAAGTTAGAGCATTTCCTCTAAAAACCAGGATTCAGACAAAGATGCTGGCTACCCAACACTCCTATTAAACATAGTACTTGAAACTCCAGCCAGAGCAATTAGGCAAGAGAAGGAAGTTAAAGGATTGTGAATAAACAAAGAAGAGCTCAAAGTATCTCTCTTCACTGATGATATGACTACATATTTAGAAGACCCAAAAGACCCAAAAGACCCCCAGAAGACTTCTAGAGCTCATAAATGAATTCAGCAACGTAGCAGGACACAAAATCAACATCCACAAACAAGTGCATGCCTTCTTCCAGTGATGAACCTGCTGAAAAAGAAACTGTGTAATAGCTTACAAAACACTGGGCAATCAAATACAAGAGGTGCAGGCCTTTATAATGAGAACTATAGAACTATAGAAAACTAAAGAAAGAAATTGAAGAAGATCTTATATGTTCTTGGATAAGAATAATTATCAAAATAAACTTTCTAACAGATTTTTGAAATATACAGTACATCATTCTTATTTACATTCACTCTAGTGAATCTAGAAATTGTTTCACCTAACTATAATTCAGTACCCCTCAGTCAGCATCTCCTCATCCACCCCTTCTATTTCTTCTCAGCCTCTGGTAATGACTATTCTATTCTCCACTTTCATGAGACTAGCTTTTATGTATTTAATATAGGTGAGATTATGTAGTATATGCCATTCTATGTCTGGATTATTTCAATTCATGATATCCAGCTGCATCTATACTGTTGCAAATGAAAGGACTGAATCCTTTTGATGGGTATGTAGTGCTCCATTCTGTGTGTGTGTGTGTGTGTGTGTGTGTGTGTGTGTGTGTGTTTTGTAGCCCACATTTTCTTTACCCATTCTTCAGTTGATGGGCACTCAGGTTATTTTCATTTTTTAGCTATTGTGAAGAGTATAGCGGTGAGCATGGAAGTGCCCATGTCTCTTCCGCACATTGATTTCATTTCCTCTGGTTCTATACACAGTAGTGGGATTGGATGGTACACATACAGTAGTTCTAATTCTAATTTTTTGAGGAACTTCCATACTGCTTTTCATAATGGCTGAACTAATTATGTCTTCATTTTAAAAAAGATAGTTTTGCAAAACATAAGATCCTTTGTTGACAGATTTTTACTTACAGTATTTTGAATATGTCAATTTGATATCTTTTGACCTCTTTTTTTTATTCTGATAAGTCAGCTGTTAATCTTGTTGGTGTCTCATATGTAATGAGTCATTTTTTTCTTTTATGGCTTTCAAGATTCTCTTTATCATTGGCTTTTATCATTTTGACTACAATGTGTGTGGGGGTGTGGGATCTCTTGCAATTATCTTGCTGGGAATATTTATATTCTCCTGGATGTGTAGATTAATGCTTTTCATTAAATCTGGGTGATTTTTTTTTTAAAAAAGAGAAGGACAGTGAGAGAGACAGAGAAAGAGAGAAACAATTTTATATAGTTTTTCACGTGGCCTTAGTTGCTCTAACACTTAGTTGTGTACATGGTGCTGGGGTTTGAACCCCGGGTCCTCATGCTTGACAGGCAAGCACCGAAACTGCTGAACCACTGCTCCAGTCCCAAATCTGGGTAATTTTTAATCCATTATTTTTTTGATTTTTTTCTGTCTCTCCCTCACTACTGACACTTTTATTTTATATTTGTTGATGTGCTTTTGTCCCACATTTCAATAAGGCTTTTTCATTTTTATATAGTATAAACTATATTTTTTGAAGAATTTTAGGTTCATGTTAAAATTCTTCAGAGAATGCCGAGTGTTCCACATGCCCCTCCCTCAGCCCCACACAAAGTCTTCCGCATCAGCAGTATCATGCACCAGAGTGATACGTTTGTTATTACTCTGTTAGACTGAGTTAATCCGCATTGACATATCAATGTGACCCAAAGTCCACAGTGTACATTAAGGTACATTTATGTGTTTTTACAAAGATAAAATTTCCTGTATCAACCATTGTAGTGTTATACAGAATAAATTCACTGCCCTAGAAATACTCTGTGTTCCACTTTTCCATCCCTCCCTGACTACTAACTACTGACAAATGCGAGCTTCCTTCTGTCTTCATGGTTTGGCCTTTCCCAGAATTCCATGTTGCTATACGTGTATGGTAAATAGCCTTCTCAGATTGGCTTTTATCACTCAGCAATAAGCAGTTAAGATTCTTCCGTGCCTTCCCAGGGTCTGATAGCTCATTCCTTTTTTGTTTTGAACAATAGTCCACATTCTGGATTACCACAGTTTGTTTATTCATTAATCTACAGAAGTCACCTTGGTAGCTTTCAAATTTGGGCAATCATGCCTATGTCTGCTCTAAACATCCAAATGCAGGTTTTTGTGAAGACATACATTTTCAATCCCTTGGGATAGATTCTAGGGATCATAATCTGCTGGATCATATGGAAAGAATTCACTTAATTTTGTAAGCAACTGCCAAACTATATTCTAAAGTGGCTGCTACACTTTGCATTCTTACTAGCAATGAATGAGAATTTCTCTTATTCCACATCCTTTCGAACATTTAGTGTTGTCAGTGTTTTGGATTTTGGCCATTTTACTAGATCTGGAGTGGTTCTCATTGTTATTTTAATTGGTCATTTCTAAATTACACATTATGTGAAGAATATATATATATATATAGAGAGAGAGAGAGAGAGAAAGAGAGAGTGGTTCATTCACATATTTTTGAGTTTTAAGAGTTCATTGAATATTTTAGATGACTGTTCTTTATGAGATAGGGTGTTGCAAGTATTTTTTTCCAGTTTGTGGCTTTTCTTCTCTTGCAAGAATCTTTTGAGAGCAGAAAATCTTCAGTTATGATGAAATCCAGTTTATTCATTAGTTATTTTATGGATCAAGCCTAAATCAATGATTGCCATACCAGATGTCACCTAGGTTTTCTCCTATATTATTTTCTAATAGTTACGCAATTTCACACTTCACATTTAAGTCTATGAGCCATTTTTAGTTAATTTTGTGAAGGGCATAAGGTTTGTGACTGGATTGAATGATTGAACATGCAGATGTCCTATCGTTTTGCAACTCTTTGTTCAGAAGATGTATCTTGTCTTCATGGAATCACCTTTGTCCCTTATCAAGGATCAGGTGATTATGGTTGTGCGGGTTTATCTTTGCATGCTGTAGTCTGTTCCATTGGTCTATTTGTCTAATCTTTCACTAGTACTACACACTCTTTTTTTTTTTTTTTA